>JBBPBX010055077.1:0-19997 GCA_038048925.1 Garcialebias charrua | reverse complement strand
GTGGGGGTGTAAAGGCAAATAAATCTTCATCCTCAGGATTAGACAACATGTGTGGAGACACATCTGTTGCTGATGAGGTGGACTGGTCGTCCTCCTCCTCAGGCTCCAGAACAATTGCTGAAGTGGTCTGTGTTGCTGATGAGGTGGATGGTTCCACATCCTGGCCTGTGGCAGAGGGTGCCCCAAAATATTTCTGAAATGCCCCTGAAATTGCATTAAAATACCAAACATAAAACCTCTGATACAGCATACATCCATTGTATCACTATGAAACATTCATAATTCTATGACTCAGAATGGTGATTTATTAGATTATAAAACCATTGTTGAGAAGTAGCCTAAAGTTGTTGTCAGGGTTTAGCAGGCATGAGCGAACCCAATGTGTAGACAAGACTCTAGAGCCATGAGATACAAATATATATATATATATATATATATATTTAATAATAAGTCAAAGGGCTGACATGGCAACAACTCCCACTCAGGAGACTGGAACACGCCAGGACACATCAAGGAATACCCAACGATGATGTGACAAAGGACAAGACTCACAGACAGACTTATATACACAGACAAGACAGGACGTGATTACAAACAGCTGGGAACACAAGGAGGAATTAATCTAGAATAATGAGACACACACAAGGGTGCCAAGACAAGGATGCCCACTAGATGGTGCCATCCCTACAGTCATACTGAGTAATTACAGCAGGCTAACATAACTGTCCTAAGTAATGGGAAGTGATTTAGGGACTGTCATCCTGACATAACAAACGGCTAACAGCTAAGACAACACAAAAATGCCTACAAACATGTCCAGTTTGTTAAATTTTCAAAATAGGAGACAAATCATCACATATTCCAGTTAATGGCTATTTACACAGTCCAACTACTGTACATGACAAGATCATTGCCTACTAATTATAGTATTCTAATATTATTTCCCCATGTAGTAGTTGAGTTTTAGAATAATTTCAATCTTAAAGACAGTAATAATTTCTGCTGAAAAACTAAATATGTCATCCTAAACAGCTAAACCTAAACAACAGATAGTGTCTTATGTTATTAATTAATATTAAACTTATCCTGCAACAGACTAGCCTACATAACATAACATAACATAACTGCTTTCATGATCCAAAAGATGACACAGCTGCATACCTTTATTTTTCTTTTTTCAACTCATTTTTTTTCTGCTTTTTCTTAAACTGGGCACCTGATGGATTTGACCTTTTCTTGTCCATCTTCCATGCATAATTGGCACTCCCCCAATATGAGTCAAAACAACTTAAGCCTAAACTGATTTACCCTCCTTGGTGTGCAGATTCATTTTTGTTTCATAAAACCACAGACAAGTGTCAAAAGTGACAAGTACAGTAGATTTCTGAAAAGGCTAGAAAAGGATGAAAGACTAAGAAACATTTTCCCCCTAAAAACAGCAAATTGTTTAAAAATAATACAAATCTGAAAGAAGAACAATTAAACCAAATTAGCAAAATATTAATACTAGAGGTGGGTTTATGTGTTTGACAATAAAAATGCACAAAAGCAAGCAGAACAAGCAGCAATCTATTATAAAAACAGGGAATAACATTTTATTTTAATTTATTCGCTATTAAAGAACAACCTCATTAAAGCCATAACTGTTAGGTAGATCATGGTTCTGTAGTAAATTCATGTTTTATAAATGAACAATCATACTAACAATGTATCAGGGGAATTCATTTTTATTCTTACATAATTAGGTGAATTAAAACTGTAAAAAAACGTTTTTTTACTCTCAATGTTTTGCTTTTAAAACTAGTGAAGACATCTATCCATCCATCCATCCGTTCTCTTCCACTTATAATAATAATAATAATAATAATAATAATAATAATAATAATAATAATAATAATAATAATAATTTGATTTAAAAGTGCCTTTCAAGACACCCAAGGACACTTAACAAACAAATACAGTTCAAACATTATCAGTGACAAATTAAAATATAAAATACATAATTATAAAATACAAAATAATAAAAATACATTTAGTAAAGTTAATGATAAGCTAGTCTAAAGAGATGTGTTTTCAGAGCAGTCTTGAACAGAGAAAGGGAGGTGGTGTTTCGAAGGTCTGGCGGTAGAGCGTTCCAGAGGTGAGGGGCAGAGCAGGTGAAGGCCCTGCTCCCCATGGTGGAGAGGCGGGCAGAGGGTACATGGAGATGTAGCGAAGAGGAGGATCTGAGAGAGCGTGATGGGATGGAGATTTGTAGGAGGTCAGATAGATAAGGAGGGGCAAGGTTGTGGATAGCTTTGAACGTGAGGAGTAGAATTTTGAAGATGATGCGTGATTTAACCGGGAGCCAGTGGAGCTGCTGCAGGACAGGAGTGATGTGGTTATAGTAGGAGGTTTGAGTGATGACACGGGCAGCTGAGTTCTGGACCATCTGTAACTTGTGGAGAGATTTGTTGGGGAGGCCGTAGAGAAGGGAGTTGCAGTAATCGATACGGGAAGTCACAAGACTGTGCACCAGGATGGCTGTGGAGCGGGGTGTGAGAGAAGGACGGAGACGGTTAATATTACGGAGGTGGAAATAGGCAGACCGAGTAATATTGTTGATGTGTGAAGTGAAGGAGAGAGTGGTGTCGAGGATGACACCGAGACTCTTGACCTGAGGGGAGGGGGATAGCAGAGAGTTGTTAAGGGGGACGAGAAGATGTTCTGATTTTGAAATAGAGTTTTTGGTACCAACAAGAATGATTTCTGTTTTGTTGCTGTTTAGTTGAAGGAAATTGTTAGAAAACCAGTGATTTAGCTCATTGAGACAGTCGGTGAGGATGGAGGGTGGGTGGGTGGAGTTTGGTTTTGATGACAAGTAGAGCTGTGTGTCATCAGCATAACAGTGGAAATGGACGCCGTATTTGCGGAAGATGTGACCTAGAGGAAGGAGGTAAATGATGAAGAGGAGGGGTCCGAGGACAGAGCCTTGGGGGACACCCGTGGAGACAGGGGAAGACTGGGAACGGAAGGATTTAAGCTGAATGAATTGAGTGCGATCAGAGAGATAGGAGTTGAACCAGTCTAACGGGGTACCTGAGATGCCAATGGAGGTTAGTCTGTTGAGGAGGATAGAATGACAGATGGTATCGAAGGCAGAGCTTAAATCAAGAAGAATGAGGATGGACAGAAGACCAGAGTCAGCAGCAAGAATATGGTCGTTAGTAATTTTTATTAGAGCTGTTTCGGTGCTATGGTGGGGGTGAAAACCAGATTGAAACCCTTCATGGATTGTATTGTTGGACAGGTGAGAGTGAAGTTGACTAGCAACAGTTTTTTCAAGGATCTTGGAGATGAAGTGCAGATTGGAGATCGCACGAAGATTATTGAATTTGGTGAAGTCAAGACCTGGTTTCTTGATGATGGGGGTGATGGCAGCCAATTTGAAGGCTGTGGGAACAATGCCAGAGGTTAGGGAGGAGTGGATGATATTAGTGATGATAGGGAGTAGAGACGGGAGACAGGATTTAACAAGAACTGTGGGAAATGGGTCAAGTTGACAGGATGAGGACTTGGACTTGCTGATAATGTCAGCAATGTCATCAGCAGAGGGGAGGGAGAAGACAGAGAAAGGGAGGGAGGGAGGGAGGGAGTTCAACAAGGATGCTGGGGGCAGTATTTGGTCCAAGGTGTTTATGAATTGAAATAATCTTTTCATTGAAATATGACATCAGGGAGTTGCAAAATTCTGTGGAAACCATGTGAGAGGGTAGAGAGTTAGGAGATGAGACAGAACGGTGAAGGAGAGAGAACAATGTCTTTGAATTACCAACATTGGAACTGATGATGTCTGAGAAGTAGCTGGATTTGGCTTGAGAAATACTGTTCTTGTAATGGATGAGGTGGTTTGCATAAAGTTCCTTGTGAATTGTGAGACCAGATTTTTTATAGAGACGCTCTAGCCGCCGACCTTTGGTTTTCAGGGAGCGGAGTTCTGGAGTGAACCAGGGTGCAGAGTTGGAGAAGGAAACAGTCCGGGTTTTCAAAGGAGCAACAGAGTTAAGGATGTTGGTGAGGCTGGTGTTGTATAATGTGACAAGATCATCTGGGCTAGAAGAGTTGAAGGTGGAGAAGGTATTATTAATATGAGATAAAAGAGTGTCATGGTTGATATTCTTGATATTACGCAAGGAAAGAGTGCGTTAAGGTTTTTCCGAGGAAAATTTAAGATTAACATTGAATGAAATCATCAGGTGATCAGTAAATGGAAGTTCATCAGAAGAACAGTTAAGAAGAGAAAGTCCGGAGCAGCAGAGTAAGTCCAAAGTGTGGCCCTGTCTGTGCGTTGAAAAGTTGATGAATTGTTGAAAGCCACAGCTGTCCAGGCAGGATGTGATGTCTCTGGTGAGGGGGTTGTTGTCTGCATCCATATGTATGTTGAAATCGCCCAGCAGGATAATGTTGGGTGAAAGAGTTGTTAGATGGGCCATTAGAGCAGCAAACTCATTCATGAAGGAGTTGTTTACTTTTGGCGGGCGGTAGATAGTTACAACAAGGGTGGGAGTCGGGCCTGAGAGCAAACACACAGTGTGTTCGAAGGAGGAGGAGGGAGGTGTGTGAATCAGAGTGACCTTCCAGTTCTCGCGGTGTATTGTCGCGAGACCTCCCCCACGGGCCGAATCGCGGGCATTGGCCATGTAAACAAACCCCGGTGACGTAGACTCATTCAGATGAAAAAAGTCATTTTGTTGTTGCCACGTTTCTGTTAACCAGATGAAATCCAGTTTTCGGTCGGATATTAGATCGTGAATAAGCTGACCTTTGCCCGTGAGGGAGCAAACGTTCAGAAGTCCGAACTTTGTGGAGGAGGCAGAAGTAGTGACTGGAGCGTTAGCCGACCGAGCTAGGATGGCTAACGTGCTACTACTGTTAGCGATCCGAGCATTGCGGCATGAAGAATGGCGAGAGTCAGACCAGATGCATGGTCGGGTCTTGGGGGTAGCAGCCTAAGTAAGGAGGCCCAGACTCCTCTCCCCAGCCACTTTGGCCAGCTCCTCCGAGGGAATCCCAAGGCATTCCCAGGCCAGCCGAGAAACATAGTCCCTCCAGCGTGTCCTGGGTCTTCCTCTGGGTCTCCTCCCAGTGGGACGTGCCCGGAACACCTCACCAGGGAGGCGTCCAGGAGGCATCCTAACCAGATGCCCGAGCCACCTCAACTGGCTCCTCTCAATGTGGAGAAGCAGCGGCTCTACTCTGAGTCCCTCCCGGATGACCGAGCTTCTCACCCTATCTCTAAGGGAGAGTCCAGACACCTTGCGGAGAAAACTCATTTCAGCCGCTTGTATCCGAGATCTCGTTCTTTCGGTCACAACCCAAAGCTCATGACCATAGATGAGGGTGGGAATGTAGATCAGCTCTCTCTTCACCAAAACAGACCGGTACAGCGCCCACTTCACTGCCGACGCTGCACCTTTCCGCCTATCGATCTCACGCTCCAGTTTTCCCTCATTTGTGAACAAGACCCCGAGATACTTAAACTCCTCCACTTGGGGTAGGACCTCCTCCCCGACCCGAAGAGGGCACTCCCTTTTCCGGCTCAAGACCATGGCCTCGGATTTGGAGGAACATCTATAATATCTTATATGCGGACATTGCTTTCCTTTTCCATGTTGTTTGCATCTCTCAGTAAATGGTGTGTGGGTGTCTGCACGCCACCCCTGCTAACCCTCATCTCTAAATAATATAAAATAAAAAGTGACAAAAACGTTATATTTGACAAACGTTTAGGCTGATTTGTCTTTGTTCGATAATGTTGTGGAAGTAAAGCAATAAAAGTGATGAGAACAGCAGTTGCAGACATAAGTGAAAACCCAAATTTTAAAAGCACAAACATATATACATTTTTTACAATTGTTTTAAAAGTAGAATGTTTTAATATAAAAACATGCCTGTGGAAAAAGACACATGCAGAAGCAGGAAAGTGGATTGATGGAAGTGAAAAGTGTGTGAGTGAAAATTGTATTCAGTTAGTCTGAGTGCTGATCAGTGCTTCACTAATGGAGTTCTGTGGAGTCATAGCTCTCTGGTCTCCTAATTGACTCCCTGTCATCTACATATCATTTACATACTGTTACCCTGAGCATCGAGGTGCAGAAGGGGTGGCGTGTGTGGATGTGCGTGCTCCTGTGCGTATTAAGTGGAGATGAGTGCAGCATAAACACTGTTAGATGGACCCATTAATCATGTGCTTAACCTCATCAGGAACTACACACACACACATACACACACGCATACACACATAGTGTGACATTGTGAGATTTGTAGAGAAATACTGAGAGGGAGGGATAAAGAGACTAAATGAGAAAAACATCCAAAACAGCTGTTAGTAGTGGATGAGTAAAATTGGTAATTCAACCAGTTGGCTGGTTGTTCCATCTCCAGATCTTCTTCGCTTTATCTTTGGGTAAATATGGAGCTTAGTGTCTTAATTGCTTAGCATATGATTGAATTTGTTAAAATAAAATATATAATAAATAAAATGGTGCATACGTGTCACCAGTTTTTTTGCAATGTACTTAGATAATTTTAAAGCTAGTAAATAATGTAGTATTAATACCTTAAATAAATAACAACATGCATATTAAGCAGCTTATTCACAAGTATTCACATCATTTTTATTTTCCGAAAAATAGCTAAAAGAGGAAAAATTGCTAAATGTATTTTTTTTAAAGTGACCTTTGAATTAAAAGTTATTTTTAAAAGCCTCTGACCAAATATGTGACAAAAATAAAATAAATAAAAAAATCATTAATTTACCAAAAAAGCATCAATTTTGTTTTACAGAGCACATTTTATTTATGAAATTACCAACAATTATATGCTTTAAACTGCTGTGCTCTAAAGCAACACAAGCTCTAATAATCACTTCCCAAGTTACACTTCATGAGAGTTTAAAACAGCAATTACTCCACTGCCTTTTGCAAATTTAATTAAATAAATAATGTTCATCCTCAAAAACCTTTCTGTGTATCCTAAGAAGGAAACACATTCTGTTTTATCTCATTCCCATGTTAATTGTCAACAAAGCCAAGATGCTGAATAATAATGAGATTAGAAAAACAAACCAGTGAGAGCAACATTTTGTGAATAAACCTAGTTTATTCATTGGTTATTCCCTGGTTATTATTTTATTTTGAGATGCCTGCCCTTGATCCCCGCATGGACAGATTGTTCTTAAGCTGTCTTCTGTGGGATACCACAACAATTACCAGTACTTCAAAAATGCACTACTTATCAGTTCACACAAAGATAGTCGAATCTTTCTCAATATAGGGTAAACATTTCTAAAACAAGTTGATGTGATTTAATTTACTACCAAACTTCATGCTCAATAATCCAGGTAAAAATCCAATACTATTCAGTCAAGTCATCTGGACGATTATTTTTTTCTGAGATGTTTCATCCTTTATCTGAAGCACTTCTTCAATCTGAGGACCAACAAACTGAGTCCCACCACAAACATCATACTGCATAGTGGGAAGAAAAAAAACCACACAAAAAAAAAAACAGTTTGCTTGTGATAAGATGGCTTCCAGGGCCCACCCTCTCCCCCGACAACTCCTCTGAGGCACCCTTGAGCCTTCATCTGAGACCGAAGAAGTCATTCAGATAAAGGATGAAACGTCTCAGCAAAAAAAAAAAAATAGAAACCGTCCTGATGACCTGACTGAAAATTGTTGGATTATGACCTGTATTATTGAGCATGAACTTTGGTGTTTCTATGATTAACTTTTCATGGCACTGGAATTGGTTTAAGATAGCAGCAATCCAAATAGATATTGGAATCACTTGAATGTAATTAACTTGTCTTTCAGGTCAGAAATAAACTATTTGTCTGAACTGAGGTTGTTAATTTTTTTTTTTTTTTTAATGCTTGGTTCAGTTAAATCTGACACACACACATACAGGTAGTCCCCGATTTACGAGCGCTCTGATCTACGAGGTTCCAGACTTACGAGCTGGCGAATTATTGGAAAAAACGCAAAAAATACTGAGTTTTCCTGTGTTTTTTCACCACAGTTCGTTAGCTAAACATGTGGACACACGTTTCCGATCATTTTTATGCACTCATAAGCAGTTTTTCGATGAAAAACGAGTGTTTGTAGTCGCGCTAGCAAAACCGTTCCAATTTACGAGCGAATTTCCGGATTTACGAGAAGCGTGGCGGCCGTTCCAAATTACGAGATTTCCGGTTTACGAGCGCCTCGTTGTAACGGATCTCGCTCGTAAATCGGGGACTACCTGTATATAGCAGTGCTGTAACCCCCATGGGTCTTTCCCTTTTTTCACACCTTTGACCTTCATCCCGAGATGGATGAGAGAGGCCGCGCTGAAGAACATGTCATGTGTTTTGAATAAGCAGCAGCTTTGCATACTCAACCCCTCTTCTGGATGACTGTGTACACATAATCACGTTGTATTGGTGAGAACTGGTGCAATGTTAATAAAAGCTCTTGAATCTTGAATCTTGAATCTTGAATATATATATATTTACCTTTTATGACAGATCTCTTGATCTGTTTATTTTTGTTGTCACTATAGTAACCCTTTACTGATCCACATCTGGAAGCACACAAGCAATGAAGCAAGGAATAAAAACAACCCCGCCAAAAAAGTTCTGGCTACACGAACCAAGTTCAATGATGTATGAGTGTATGCTTACTTTTCATTTTCTGTTAGCAAAGTACCAATTTTCTATTGATTAATATTGACTGGAAATGAAAAAGAAAGGGACATCCAAAAACATAGTGAAAGACAAACTATGGCCTTTGTGTATGGATTGTATAAACACAGCAGGTGAATAATATGGCTGCTGTATTTTTTTTCTTGGTTTCAATATCAACCATGTGGCTCTCATTCAAACTGTTTGTGAAATGTATGGGTACAAACTACTATGGGTCATTTACATCACCTGATGAAAGGTGTATTTTAGTATGTAAAGAAAAAGACTTTCGAACAGAGGCTCAGCAGGAGATGAAGAGAAAGTGAACCTTCAGAGACACAGTTAGACAGCGCATGTACTGATCTTGCAGAAGATGAGAGAGGAGGTTAACAGAAAAGAGATGAAAGACAAAGTAGAGAAAGGCTGAAAGTGGCATATTGAGATGGAGCACAAGAGCCTGGAACACATACCAAAAAAAAACGAAGAAGAAACAAAGGCAAGGAGATAGAGAAAGACACTCATTACAGGATGTTACCCAATGTGCTCTAATAAAAGAAACACTAATTAGGGGTTATTAGAGATATTATTCAAAGGCATGTTTAATATGCTCAAAACTCCAGATATTAAATTTGAAATTATGCATTGTAAAAAGTGAAATGTAATGTAAGAAAACATCCAAAAGACAAAACACTTTATTCTATAAACAATAAAAACAACCACTGGGGAGCACAAGCCAGTGTGTATTTTGTGTTGGACCCAAGCCCGGTTAATCAGAATCAGAATGCCTTTATTGACATTGCACAGAAGCACAATGAAATTACATTTAAGTACAGCCTGTCCAAAGAAACAAAAAGACAAACATGGGTAGACGGGGTGCCTGAGGCTGCAGCCATCGTGGGAGGTGCTGCCCTTTCCGTTAGATAAGGAAAAGGGAAACACGAGGAAAGACGAGGGGGGAAAATCAGATCTCACACTGTGTCCCTAACAGGATGGGACACAGTGTGAAGATGCAAAAAAAACAACAACCTCAGTACAAAAAAAAAAAAAAAGCAAGGATGTTGCCTGTGGAGGTGGAGTGGGCAGTGGGGGATGCTCCAGTGCAGGCCGTCCAAGTGAGTGACATAGCCACCCGGGAGTAAGTCCATGAACATTGTCTCATATAGCCCCCTCAGTCATAGTCCATGATGATGGTGCAATATTTATCAGCTGGCTCGGTAGAGCTATGACACCGGTCCACAGATGTCCTTGGGGAAGGGGACAAGTAAGGGGGAGTAGAGCATTTTGTTCACATAACATCCAGGAGAATTTGAAATATTCAGCCTTCCAAGGCCGACACGGGGTAGCCAGATTTAGATTAACAACTGCTGTTGTGGTCAACTCCGGCAAGCTAAGCTTGCAAACTTCTCCAGGATCAATTCCTTCCCGCCAGCGAGATTCAGAAGCTGCAAGTAACCTGTGATTCTCAAGAATCACGTCCAGCTCACGTTCAGCTCACACAGCATCTGTCTGAGTGTCACAGAACAACACATCCCCTCGCCAGGCAGCTTCACAATGGCCAGAACAGCTGCTGATGTTTTTCAAATTTGTCAATATGCCTGGCAATCACCATCTACAAAAAGCAGAAATCCTGTTATCATAAATCCTGATATCATGAATATAAAACAACTTTCATAAATAGTGAGAGTTGTGTCAGGAAGGTCATCTGACATAAAACACTTCAGCACAGGGTGCCGGCAGAAACTGTGCCACTGTTAATTGAAGATCACAAGGAGGAAAATGTGTCAGTAGACAGAGGGAGAAGAGAAAAGTCAAGAATATAGAACTTAAAGCTCCACTGACATCATCTTTTAACTTTCCATAAAATGGCACAACATATATATATATTGAGATTGACCTCTGATCGTTTTTGCTAAAACAATGTTAAATTAATTAAAATTCCTCTCAAAAACAGTTTAAAATTAGCGCCTTTTTTTCACATGATAAATACGGGGTTTCCCGTCGCGCGATTATGACGTCACACACAGACTCACGTCAACTGCGCACCTTGTTTACAATGGACAAGATACAAACGCGATCCGTCCAATTTAGCCATTTAAAACTTTATATTTTAGCGGTTTGACTTCAGAGAAGCCAAAGTTATTTCCAGTAAACAGCAGGTTATAATTTTTTTTCAGCTCCTGCTGGTTTTTGGAGACTTTTCACTTCAGGAAGTGCAGCAGCTCTGTGAGGACTTACAGCAGCTGATAGTTGAGAGTCAGAAGGAATTCTACAAATCGTTTCCACAGCACTGAAATGGTAATATATTAGTTAATGTTTCTAATAATTATTCAACATTATTAGTTATTAGTTTGTGTACAAAACAATTTGCACAGATCATGTTGCTTCAATTTGTCAGCTTTGTTATTTAATCCAGTCAACATGTTGAAAATATTTCATATTTATTTTTCTATTTAATTTGGACATCACTTGGTGTTATAGTGGTGTCTCATTAAAATGATGGAAATACATGACATTAGTTTGACCCATTGTCTTAATATACAGTATACTGCATATAATATATACTGTGTGTGTCTGTGTGTTTTATCATCAATTCACAGAAATATCTTCACCTGAAGAGTGGACCCAGGTGGAGGAGAACAAACCTTGATATTGTTAAAGAACAGATGGAGACATCTTCATGATCTGTAGAACATCAGGACTGATGCTGCAGAAGGAATTCTACAACATCTAAATAGTTTCCACAGCACTGAAATGGTAATATATTAGTTAATGTTTCTAATAATTATTCAACATTAATTTATAGTTTAAAAAATTAGTCCCTTTTAAAATATCTGTTAAATATTTTATTTTTTTATTTTATTTTGTTTGTGTTTTCAGGTTTCCAGGTCTCCAGTCCATCACCTGAGGCTCTTCCTGTTGAACCACTAGTACAACCCAGACTTTCACATCACAGCAGGTAAGATTGCATCAACAAAAAGAATAGTACTCAACAATATTCTTTGATGTAAATCTGTTGATTTTCTGTGGTTCTGATGAGGGAAGTGACAAAGTGGATGCAGCATTCAGCCCATAATGGACCCAGATGTCCTCTGCGTCAAGACCTACAACACCTGGACATCCAGGAGCGTGGACGAGGAGGTGGTGGAGTCTGAAGAAGTGTACAAGCAGCAGGATGAGGAGAAACTAGACAGATGTCCACTGCGTCCAGACCTACAACACCTGGACATCCAGGAGCGTGGACGAGGAAGGTGGTGGAGTCTGAAGAAGTGTACAAGCAGCAGGATGAGGAGAAACTAGACAGATGTCCACTGCGTCCAGACCTACAACACCTGGACATCCAGGAGCGTGGACGAGGAAGGTGGTGGAGTCTGAAGAAGTGTACAAGCAGCAGGATGAGGAGAAACTAGTTCTTAATGAATTTCTAGTAAAATTCTGATTTTGCAGATTTACAGCTGTAAAGTGTCATTTTTACAGAGCTGGGGCCTCATGTATCAACGGTGCGTACGCACAAAAAACGTGCGTACGTCACTATCCACGCAAAACTCTGTATGTATCAAAACAGAACTGAACTTGAAATGTACGCATTCCCACGCCAGCTCCAAGGCTGGCGTACGCACGTTTCTGTGGTTTTTGTTCCTTTGGCGACACTTACAGGTGATTCTGAGAAACTGAAGCCCCACAGTCTGTGGTTGACTTTAAGAGCGGCTTGAAGACCTTTCTTTTCAACCGAGCATACTCTACCTCCTCATGATTCTACTTTTGATCTTAGCTGACACTGTTGTTGATTTTAATTGTGTTATTATTTGTTTTATTGACATTTACTTCTGTTGCACCTTGTAGCACTTTGAGATTTTCATTAATGAAAAGTGCGTTATAAATTGAATTCATTATTATTATTAGTATTATTATTAACTGTTCATGATGTGAAAATGATTGTTGTTCACACCAGACACACATGATTAACAATTATTACATCCACATGGACGCAATTAAATAAAGGACGCGCAAAGTTGTGCAAAAAATACATTTAACAGGAACGGATTCAGCCTTACTGGAGGATATAATAAATAGTGTAACACGCAGAGCATTTATTTATAAACAGATAGAATTTTCTGATCTATGATATGGCTTATCAGCCGTTTTCAGGAATAATCCTTTTTCAGTTTGGCACTGCGCGCACTGGAGCGTAACACAGGAGCCGTGCATCACGTGTGCACGTGCAGAAACTGGGGTTCCACAGAGTTTCCAGAGGGAGCTGGCAGACCGATCGGGGCTGTGCCAGTCCAGTCCACACAAAGCCGGATCATATTCAATTGAATGGTCTCATCCATATGATTCCAAAGGCTGTCATGGTCGCGCTTTGGAGCGCGCGCGCACCCTCGCCGGTGTTACACGGCAGTGGAGGTGTTACATAATCTGCGTTTATTGTAGATTTCTCCAAAATGACACGTGAAAGTACACCATATATAACTTGTAGGAGAGCAAAAGCTTCACAGACAGACTGCGCACAAAGGCTGCGGCGCGCGCAGCGTTTGGAGACTCCAACATCACGTCATGTCATGAAAACTCTCCAATGAGGCGCACAGACTCGTTTCTTCATATCAGCTATTAAATAAACAAAGATCTATGTTCTACCAAACATCCAAGTAAGTTCCTCTGTGTTTACAGTAATTATGGTAATAAACTCGTGCGCAAAGTTAATATTTTCACTCAGAATGGATGAGCCGGTTGCGCACCAAAGCAGGGTGCGCGCACACACAAATACCGACACACAATCACTCGTTCTTTGCGTGATAAACACATTTTATTACTATTCTTACTTAGGATTTTTTCCTCACTCATATTATATTAAATTCATTATTTTCCTGAATCTATTTCTCCCTCCCTGGGCTGCCACCTTACCGTGGTGGAGGGGTTTGAGTGTCCCAATGATCCTAGGAGCTATGCTGTCAGGGGCTTTATGCCCCTAGTAGGGTCACCCAAGGCAGACAGGTCCTAGGTGAGGGACGAGACAAAGCGCAGCCCACAAGACCCCTTATGATGAGTAATATAAATGGAAACAATGTTCCCTCGCCCGGACGCGGGTCACCGGGGCCCCACTCTGGAGCCAGGCCCGGAGGAGGGGCACGTTGGCGAGCGCCTGGTGGCCGGGCTTTCACCCATGGAGCTCGGCCGGGCACAGCCCGAAGAGGAGACGTGGGTCCCCCTTCCCATAGGCTCACCACCTGTGGGAGGGGCCAAAGGGGTCGGGTGCATTGTGGAATGGGTGGTGGCCGAGGGCGGGGACCCTGGCGGTCTGATCCTCGGCTACAGAAGCTGGCCATTGGGACATGGAATGTCACCTCTCTGGTGGGGAAGGAGCCTGAGCTAGTGTGTGAGGTTGAGAGGTTCCGGCTAGAAATAGTCGGACTCACCTCAACGCATGGCTCTGGCTCTGGAACCAGTTTCCTTGAGAGGGGTTGGACACTCTTCCACTCTGGAGTTGCCCCTGGTGAGAGGCGCCGAGCAGGAGTGGGCATACTTGTTGCCCCCCATCTCGGTGCCTGTACGTTGGGGTTCACCCCGGTGAACGAGAGGGTAGCCTCCCTTCGCCTACGTGTGGGGGGACGGGCTCTGACTGTTGTTTGTGCCTATGCGCCAAACGGCAGCGCAGATTACCCACCCTTTTTGGAGTCCTTGGAGGGGGTATTGGAGGGTGCGCCTCCTGGGGACTCCCTTGTTCTGCTGGGGGACTTCAACGCTCACGTGGGCAATGACAGTGAGACCTGGAGGGGTGTGGTTGGGAGGAACGGCCCCCCTGATCTGAACCCGAGTGGTGTTCTGTTGTTGGACTTCTGTGCTCGTCATGGATTGTCCATAACGAACACCATGTTCAGGCATAAGGGTGTCCATATGTGCTCTTGGCACCAGGACACCCTAGGTCGTAGTTCAATGATCGACTTTGTTGTCGTCTCATCTGATCTGCGGCCGCATGTCCTGGACACTCGGGTGAAGAGAGGGGCGGAGCTGTCAACTGACCACTACCTGGTGGTGAGTTGGCTCCGATGGTGGGGGAGGATGCCGGTCAGACCTGGCAGACCCAAACGTATTGTGAGGGTCTGCTGGGAACGTCTGGCAGAGTCTCCCGTAAGACGGAGCTTTAACTCCCACCTCCGGGAGAGCTTTGAACACGTTCCGAGGGAGGCGGGGGACATTGAGCCCGAGTGGGCCATGTTTCGCGCCTCTATTGTCGAGGCAGCTTATCGGAGTTGTGGCCGCAAGGTTGTTGGTGCCTGTCGTGGTGGCAACCCTCGAACCCGGTGGTGGACACCGGCGGTGAGGGATGCTGTCAAGCTGAAGAAGGAGTCCTATTGGGCCTTTTTGGCCTGTGGGACCCCGGAAGCAGCAGATAGGTACCGGCAGTCCAAGCGGCATGCGGCTCGGGTGGTTGCTGAGGCAAAAACTCGGGCGTGGGAGGAGTTCGGAGAGGCCATGGAGAATGACTTCCGTACGGCTTCGAGGCGATTCTGGTCCACCATCCGGCGTCTCAGGGGGGGAAAGCGGTACGCGACCAACACCATTTATGGTGGGGATGGCGTGCTGTTGACCTCAACTCGGGATGTTGTGAGTCGGTGGGCGGAATACTTCGAAGACCTCCTCAATCCTACTGGCACGTCTTCCACTGAGGAAGCGGAGCCTGGGGACTTTGGGTCGGGCTCTCCAATCTCTGGTGCTGAGGTCGCCGAGGTGGTTAAAAAGCTCCGCGGTGGCAAGGCTCCGGGGGTGGATGAGATTCGTCCTGAGTTCCTTAGGGCTCTGGATGTTGTGGGGTTGTGTTGGCTTACGCGACTCTGCAATATCGCGTGGACATCGGGGGCAGTTCCCTTGGATTGGCAGACTGGGGTGGTGGTTCCCCTATTCAAAAAGGGGGACCGTAGGGTGTGTTCCAACTATAGAGGGATCACACTCTTAAGCCTCCCTGGTAAGGTCTATTCAGGGGTTCTGGAGAGGAGGGTCCGTCGGATAGTCGAACCTCGGATTCAGGAGGAGCAGTGTGGTTTTCGTCCTGGTCGTGGAACACTAGACCAGCTCTACACCCTCAACAGGGTCCTGGAGGGTGCGTGGGAGTTTGCCCAACCAGTTTACATGTGCTTTGTAGACTTGGAAAAGGCATTCGACCGCGTCCCTCGGGGGGTTCTGTGGCGGGTACTCCGGGAGTATGGGGTACCAGGCCCATTGATATGGGCTGTTAGGTCCCTGTACGACCGGTGTCAGAGCTTGGTCCGCATTGCCGGCAGTAAGTCAGGCTCGTTTCCGGTGAGAGTTGGACTCCGCCAAGGTTGCCCTTTGTCACCGATTCTGTTTATAACTTTTATGGACAGAATTTCTAGGCGCAGCCAAGGTGTTGAGAGGATCCGTTTTGGTGGCCTTAGAATCGCTTCTCTGTTTTTTGCAGATGATGTGGTCCTATTGGCTTCATCAGCTCGTGATCTACAGCTTTCGCTGGAGCGGTTTGCAGCTGAATGTGATGCGGCCGGGATGAGGATCAGTTCCTCCAAATCCGAGGCCATGGTCTTGAGCCGGAAAAGGGTAGCGTGCCCTCTCCGGGTCGGGGAGGAGGTCCTTACCCAAGTGGAGGAGTTTAAGTATCTCGGGATCTTGTTCACGAATGAGGGAAAACTGGAGCGTGAGATCGATAGGCGGATAGGTGCAGCGTCCGCAGTGAAGCGGGCGCTGTACCGGTCTGTCGTGGTGAAGAGAGAGCTGAGTCAAAAGGCAAAGCTCTCAATTTACCGATCGATCTACGTTCCCACCCTCATCTATGGTCATGAGCTTTGGGTTATGACCGAAAGAACAAGATCTCGGATACAAGCGGCTGAAATGAGTTTTCTCCGCAGGGTGGCTGGACTCTCCCTTAGAGATAGGGTGAGAAGCTCAGTCATCCGGGAGGGACTCGGAGTAGAGCCGCTGCTTCTCCACATCGAGAGGAGCCAGTTGAGGTGGCTCGGGCATCTGGTTAGGATGCCTCCTGGACGCCTCCCTGGTGAGGTGTTCCGGGCATGTCCCACCGGGAGGAGACCCAGAGGAAGACCCAGGATACGCTGGAGGGACTATGTTTCTCGGCTGGCCTGGGAACGCCTTGGGATTCCCCCAGAGGAGCTGCTCCAAGTGGCTGGGGAGAGGGAAGTCTGGGCCTCCCTACTTAGGCTGCTACCCCCGCGACCCGACCCCGGATAAGCGGAAGAAAATGGATGGATGGATGGATAGAAATCATTTCTGATCGCGCAGGGATCAAACAAACATGTCCTTCACACATGCAGGAAGTAATTTGCATCTGTTTAACATATGTAAATGAAGGCGTGTCAGGGGAGGTGTCTGACGTGCGCTCAGTTCCACGTTAATTGTGATGTACAAAAGGAATGTGCGTGGATTCAGGCGTACGCACGGTTTGATACATCTGGATTTTTTTGTGCGTACGCAGTTTTCTGGATTTGACCGTACGTCACGTTTCAGTAAGAAATCCACGCAAGTCTTTGTACATGAGGCCCCAGGCCTGTTCGCTGTTGGTCAACTCCTCTTCCTTCTGCTCAGTTTGATGTTGATGTTTTTCTTTATTACTTAACACTAGACAACAAAAGCTTTAAAAATATGCTGGTGAAGATTCTCAGTCGTCCAGGACATGATAAATCAAAAAAGGCGTTCAATACAGAACAACTGGACTTTATTTGTAACAGAAGACGTTTCGCTTCCCATCCGGGGAGCTTTATCAATTCAATGAGGAAAATGTGAGAGCGAGCGAAGTTATACAGGCTGCTCCACTGACACGCACCAACATATGTAAATTGGAAGCTAACACACACACATACTTGGGATAACACGTGCCTGTGACCCATTCAAAGTTCAGGGTGTGAAAGCAAACCTTACAGGAAACACACACACACACACACACACACACACATCCTACTGTATGTAAATTGACAAATCACACCTCACACATTGATAGCAGGGACCTGTCAAAGTCTTGTTAGTCTAATTCACAAACAAAGCTCCTCTGTTCTCATCAGGTGAGAAATGTCTGGGAATCAGCTGCAGGGAGAAAAAAAGCTTTAAAACAATATGTATTTCATAAATGTTCTATGAAGTTTTAAATTAGTTTTTCCAGTAGACATGCTGTAACAGGGATCTAACTCAAAAATGTCAAAATGTGGATGTTAAAAGTGTCAGATTTACTATCATTCCTCTTGTCTTTTGACCGTGTTAGTGCCCTCTGCCAAAGGTGAAAGGAGATAATGTTTTTTTGTTTTGTCTGCAAAGTCGCTAAACTAACTCATGAATGACTGAACAGTTTTAACGAAACTATCCGAAACTAATCACTGGGTTGACATCTACGACTCATTATCTTTCAGACTACAGTAGTCCCTCAATACTTCGTGGTTCGATTTTTGCGGCCTCACTCTTTCGCGGGTTTTCAACGTAAGATTGTACACATTGTTTCCCGGTGGCCTGGCCCGCTCAGCGATTGCAGAGGGCCCCCCTCCTTTCTCTTTCTGAGGCTGTCTTGTCACAGCAGAGCAGAAAAGCACAAAAGGCAGGTGCACAACCTGTGCCAGACAACCTCAGAAAAAGAAAGTAGGGGGCGGGAGGTGGGGTCTGTCTTTCCCAATCGCTGCTGTGGGAGCATCAGTGAGGTGGATACCAGAGTGAGCACTATGGATTGTTTATGGGAGCTGGTCAATTCTTCCTCCGTCTGTTAGCATGTTAGCTCGTGCACCTCCAAGCTCCTGCAGCTTCACTTTAAGTTGAACTATTAAAGCCTTTTTGCAAAATATTGCATAAAACCACAAGCATATTTTAGTAAAACTGTCAAAAAGAGTCAACTCGATGTAAGACCTTCGCCACAGCCACTCAAACTCCAACAAAAAAGTGGCTGTGACTCTTTTTTTAACACATTCACCGAGCGCCAAGGCGACTTTCAAAATTTCACAATGTCACATAAGTCAGAGTCAGAGATTATTTTCATTCGCACCACATGTGGTACATGTGGTGGAACGAAATTATGTACACAGGGTCCCAGTTACATCCAACAATAAAATGTAAAAGAAAATCAGTAACATCGTGTAAGATATGAACTAAGAAAAACATCAGCTAAAAATAAGAACATGCTTAACGTCATTTACAGGGTTTAACCCAAACAGCTGTAATTCTTGCTTTTTCTCTGCATGAAATGGTCTTATTTTAAAATGCTGGCAGAGCTGTGGGTGGTATTCATCCTTCAGGGAATGCTAGACTTTACATTTATATTGTAATCTTGCATTGGACTGGATTATTTATGTCAGTGTGTGAGATTGGTAACTCTAAATTGTCCCTAGGTGTGAGTGAATGGTTGTTTGTCTCGTTTGTCTCTGTGTCCCTGTGATGGACTTGCTATCTGTCCAGGGTGTCCCCCGCCTCTTCCACTGTGACTGCTGGACATGGGCGCCAGTGACCCCCCGTGACCAGAAAAGGAAGAAGCGGGTAAAAGATAATGGATTAAATAAAATCAAAAAATAAGAGTGGCTTATCTGCAGGCAGGCTTGCTGTTTAAAGATAACCCAGACTAATCTCAATGGCCTCCGCAGACGACGATAAGACGGTTGTAATTGTCTGATAAAGCAGAGCTACTTTTTAAAGCTGTCACTTTATGATGGGCCTGATAAGTTTTACTAGCTGAGTTTCTGCTTCTGGTGCTTTTGTCTTTTTACTGTTAAAAGAAAACTACAGTAAACCTGCTCTTCTTCCAGTGAGTCCCACTCATAAATGTTTTGGTCATTTCAGGTGAGAAATGTGAACTCTGTCTGTGGCTGGTCACAGAGGACAAACTCACAGTTTCCACTGTGTGGTGACGTGTTTAATTTAGGGTCTTTGTTATGTTTGTGTTTACCATTAATGACATCACACTGAAGCTGGGGGACTCCTCTTCACTCCCCCTCAGCTGATTGGCTGCTTGACAGATTGAAGTCGCTGCTGATTGGTCGATTGAGTAGGATGTGAACGTTTAAAGGGTCAGTTTGGTTAAAATCACACATTTGTTGTAGAGATTGAAAAAACCTGGTTTGTATCACAAGATGTACTTGACATGAAGACATTTAATATTTTCCTTGTGTTTCTTGAAAATACAAATTGTTTTTTGTAGAAAGTTAAATTAATTTAATTTAACAGGGAAAATATATTTGTTAGATAGATGTTAATGTTTAGCAATGTCAATGTCAATTTTATTTATATAGCACATAAAAACAACCGAAGCTGACCAAAGTGCTTAACAGTTAAAACAGAT
>JBBPBX010055076.1:0-23231 GCA_038048925.1 Garcialebias charrua | reverse complement strand
TCTGTAGCTGTTAGCAACTGTAGCTGTTAGCATCTATAGCTGTTAGCAGCTTTAGCTGTTAGCAACTTTAGCTGTTAGCAGCTGTAGCTGTTAGCAGCTGTAACTGTTAGCATTTGTAGCTGTTAGCAACTGTAGATGTTAGCAGCTGTAGATGTTAGCGTCTATAGCTTTTAGCATCTGTAGCTGTTAGCATCTATAGCTGTTTACAGCTGTGGCTTTAAGCATCTGTAGGTGTTAGCAGCTGTAGCTGTTAGCAACTGTAGCTGTTAGCATCTGTAGTTGTTAGCAGCTGTAGCTGTTAGCATCTGTAGCTTTTAGCATCTGTAGCTGTTAGCGTCTATAGCTGTTAGCAGCTGTAGCTGTTAGCATCTGTAGCTGTTTGTAGCTGTAGTTGTTAGCATCTGTAGCTGTTAGCAGTTGTAACTGTTAGCATCTGTAGCAGTTAGCAACTGTAGCTGTTAGCAGCTGTAGCTGTTAGCAGCTGTAGTTGTTGGCGTCTATAGCTGTTAGCGTCTGTAGCTGTTAGCATCTGTAGTTGTTAGCATCTGTAGCTGTTAGCAGCTTTAGCTGTTAGAGTCTGTAGCTGTTTGCATCTGTAGCTGTTAGAGTTTTTAGCTGTTAGCATTTGTAGCTGTTAGCAACTGTAGCTGTTAGCAGCTGTAGCTATTAGCATCTGTAGCATTTAGCATCTGTAGCATTTAACATCTGTAGTTGTTAGCAACTGTAGCTGTTAGCGTCTATAGCTGTTAGCAACTTTAGCTGTTAGCGTCTGTAGCTGTAGCTGTTTGCAGCTGTAGCTCTTATTATCTGTAGCTGTTAGCATCTGTAGCTGTTAGCAGCTTTAGCTGTTAGAGTCGGTAGCTGTTAGCATCTGTAGCTGTTAGAGTCTCTAGCTGTTAGCATTTGTAGCTGTTAGCAACTGTAGCTGTTAGCAGCTGTAGCTGTTAGCATCTGTAGCATTTAGCATCCGTAGCATTTAATATCTGTAGCTTTTAGCATCTGTAGCTGTTAGCAACTGTAGCTGTTAGCGTCTGTAGCTGTTAGCAGCTGTAGCTGTTAGAGTCTGTAGCTGTTAGAGTCTGTAGCTGTTAGCATCTGTAGCTGTTAGCAGCTGTAGCTGTTAGCAGCTGTAGCTGTTTACAGCTGTGGCTTTTAGCATCTGTAGGTGTTAGCAGCTGTAGCTGTTAGCAGCTGTAGCTGTTAGCATCTGTAGTTGTTAGCAGCTGTAGCTGTTAGCATCTGTAGCTGTTAGCATCTGTAGCTGTTAGCGTCTATAGCTGTTAGCATCTGTAGCTGTTAGCAGCTGTAGCTGTTAGAGTCTGTAGCTGTTAGAGTCTGTAGCTGTTAGCATCTGTAGCTGTTAGCAGCTGTAGCTGTTAGCAGCTGTAGCTGTTAGCATCTGTAGCATTTAACATCTGTAGCTGTTAGCAACTGTAGCTGTTAGCATCTATAGCTGTTAGCAGCTTTAGCTGTTAGCAACTTTAGCTGTTAGCATCTGTAGCTGTTAGCGTCTATAGCTGTTAGCAGATTTAGCTGTTAGCATCTGTAGCTGTTAGCAGATTTAGCTGTTAGCGACTGTAGCTGTTAGTAGCTTTAGCTGTTAGTGTCTGTAGCTGTTAGCAGCTATAGCTGTTAGCATCTGTAGCTGTTAGCATCTGTAGCTGTTTGCAGCTGTAGCTGTTAGCCTCTATAGCTGTTAGCATCTGTAGCTGTTAGCAGTTGTAGCTGTTATCAGCTGTAGCTGTTAACATCTGTAGCTGTTAGTATCTGTAGCTGTTTGCAGCTGTAGCTGTTAGCAGCTATAGCTGTTAGCATCTTTAGCTTTTTGCAGCTGTAGCTGTTAGCATCTGTAGCTGTTAGCAGCTGTAGCTGTTAGCAGCTGTAGCTGTTAGCAGCTGTAACATTTAACATCTGTAGCTGTTAGCAACTGTAGCTGTTAGCGTCTATAGCTGTTAGCAGCTTTAGCTGTTAGTAGCTTTAGCTGTTAGCATCTGTAGCTGTAGCTGTTTGCAGCTGTAGCTGTTAGCAGCTGTAGCTGTTAGCATTTGTAGCTGTTAGCAACTGTAGCTGTTAGCCTCTATAGCTGTTAGCATCTGTAGCTGTTAGCAGTTGTAGCTGTTAGCAGCTGTAGCTGTTAACATCTGTAGCTGTTAGTAGCTGTAGCTGTTAGCAGCTGTAGCTGTTAGCAGCTGTAGCTGTTAGCGTCTATAGCTGTTAGCATCTGTAGCTGTTAGCATCTGTAGCTGTTAGCATCTGTAGCTGTTAGCAGCTGTAGCTGTTAGCGTCTATAGCTGTTAGCATCTTTAGCTGTTAGCGTCTTTTGCTGTTAGCATCTGTAGCTGTTAGCATCTGTAGCTGTTAGCATCTGTAGCTGTTTGTAGCTGTAGTTGTTAGCATCTGTAGCTGTTAGCAGTTGTAACTGTTAGCATCTGTAGCAGTTAGCAACTGTAGCTGTTAGCAGCTGTAGCTGTTAGCAGCTGTAGTTGTTGGCGTCTATAGCTGTTAGCGTCTGTAGCTGTTAGCATCTGTAGTTGTTAGCATCTGTAGCTGTTAGCAGCTTTAGCTGTTAGAGTCTGTAGCTGTTTGCATCTGTAGCTGTTAGTTTTTAGCTGTTAGCATTTGTAGCTGTTAGCAACTGTAGCTGTTAGCAGCTGTAGCTATTAGCATCTGTAGCATTTAGCATCTGTAGCATTTAACATCTGTAGTTGTTAGCAACTGTAGCTGTTAGCGTCTATAGCTGTTAGCAACTTTAGCTGTTAGCGTCTGTAGCTGTTTGCAGCTGTAGCTCTTATTATCTGTAGCTGTTAGCATCTGTAGCTGTTAGCAGCTTTAGCTGTTAGAGTCGGTAGCTGTTAGCATCTGTAGCTGTTAGAGTGTCTAGCTGTTAGCATTTGTAGCTGTTAGCAACTGTAGCTGTTAGCAGCTGTAGCTGTTAGCATCTGTAGCATTTAGCATCCATAGCATTTAATATCTGTAGCTTTTAGCATCTGTAGCTGTTAGCAACTGTAGCTGTTAGCGTCTATAGCTGTTAGCAGCTTTAGCTGTTAGCATCTGTAGCTGTAGCTGTTTGCAGCTGTAGCTGTTAGCAGCTATAGATGTTAGCGTCTATAGCTGTTAGCAACTTTAGCTGTTAGCGTCTGTAGCTGTAGCTGTTAGCAGCGATAGCTGTTAGCATCTGTAGCTGTTAGCATCTGTAGCTGTTTGCAGCTGTAGCTGTTAGCCTCTATAGCTGTTAGCATCTGTAGCTGTTAGCAGTTGTAGCTGTTAGCAGCTGTAGCTGTTAACATCTGTAGCTGTTAAAAAAAGGCGTTCAATACAGGATCAACTGGACTTTAAAGTCCAGTTGATCCTGTATTGAACGCCTTTTTTGATTTCATCATGTCCTGGACGACTGAGAATCTTCACCAGCATCTGTAGCTGTTAGCATCTGTAGTTGTTAGCAGCTGTAGCTGTTAGCGTGTATAGTTGTTAGCAGCTGTTGCTGTTAGCATCTGTATCTGTTAGCATCTGTAGCTGTTAGCGTCTATAGCTGTTAGCAGCTGTAGCTGTTAGTATCTGTAGCTGTTTGCAGCTGTAGCTGTTAGCAGCTATAGTTGTTAGCATCTGTAGCTGTTAGCAGCTATAGCTGTTAGCATCTGTAGCTGTTAGCAGCTGTAGCTGTTAGAGTCTGTAGCTGTTAGTCTGTAGCTGTTAGCATCTGTAGCTGTTAGCATCTATAGCTGTTAGCAGCTGTAGCTGTTAGCATCTGTAGCATTTAACATCTGTAGCTGTTAGCAACTGTAGCTGTTAGCGTCTATAGCTGTTAGCAGCTTTAGCTGTTAGCAGCTTTAGCTGTTAGCAGCTTTAGCTGTAGCTGTTTGCATCTGTAGCTGTTAGCAGCTGTAACTGTTAGCATTTGTAGCTGTTAGCAACTGTAGCTGTTAGCCTCTATAGCTGTTAGCATCTGTAGCTGTTAGCAGTTGTAGCTGTTAGCAGCTGTAGCTGTTAACATCTGTAGCTGTTAGTAGCTGTAGCTGTTAGCAGCTGTAGCTGTTAACAGCTGTAGCTGTTAGCATCTATAGCTGTTAGCATCTGTAGCTGTTAGCATCTGTAGCTGTTAGCATCTGTAGCTGTTAGCAGCTGTAGCTGTTAGCGTCTATAGCTGTTAGCATCTTTAGCTGTTAGCGTCTTTTGCTGTTAGCATCTGTAGCTGTTAGCATCTCCAGCTGTTAGCATCTGCAGCTGTTAGCGTCTGTAGCTGTTAACAGCTGTAGCTGTTAGCAGGTGTAGCTGTTAGCAGCTGTAGCTGTTAGCGTCTGTAGCTGTTAGCAGCTGTAGCTGTTAGTGTCTATAGCTGTTAGCAGCTTTAGCTGTTAGCGTCTGTAGCTGTTAGCAGATTTAGCTGTTAGCGACTGTAGCTGTTAGCAGCTTGAGCTGTTAGCGTCTGAAGCTGTTAGCAGCTGTAGCTGTTAGCGCCTATAGCTGGTAGCATCTTTAGATGTTAGCATCTGTAGCTGTTAGCAGCTGTAGCTGTTAGCAGCTGTAGCTGTTTACAGCTGTGGCTTTTAGCATCTGTAGGTGTTAGCAGCTGTAGCTGTTAGCAGCTGTAGCTGTTAGCATCTGTAGTTGTTAGCAGCTGTAGCTGTTAGCATCTGTAGCTGTTAGCATCTGTAGCTGTTAGCGTCTATAGCTGTTAGCATCTGTAGCTGTTAGCAGCTGTAGCTGTTAGAGTCTGTAGCTGTTAGAGTCTGTAGCTGTTAGCATCTGTAGCTGTTAGCAGCTGTAGCTGTTAGCAGCTGTAGCTGTTAGCATCTGTAGCATTTAACATCTGTAGCTGTTAGCAACTGTAGCTGTTAGCATCTATAGCTGTTAGCAGCTTTAGCTGTTAGCAACTTTAGCTGTTAGCATCTGTAGCTGTTAGCGTCTATAGCTGTTAGCAGCTGTAGCTGTTAGCATCTGTAGCAGTTAGCAACTGTAGCTGTTAGCGTCTGTAGCTGTTAGCAGCTGTAGCTGTTAGTGTCTATAGCTGTTAGCAGCTTTAGCTGTTAGCATCTGTAGCTGTTAGCAGATTTAGCTGTTAGCGACTGTAGCTGTTAGTAGCTTGAGCTGTTAGCGTCTGAAGCTGTTAGCAGCTGTAGCTGTTAGCGCCTATAGCTGGTAGCATCTGTAGCTGTTAGCAGCTGTAGCTGTTAGCAGCTATAGCTGTTAGCATCTATAGATGTTAGCATCTGTAGCTGTTAGCAGCTGTAGCTGTTAGTATCTGTAGCTGTTAGCAACTGTAGCTGTTAGCATCTGTAGCTGTTTGCAGCTGTAGCTTTTAGCGTCTGTAGCTGTAGTTGTTTGCAGCTGTAGTTGTTAGCATCTGTAGCTGTTAGCAGCTTTAGCTGTTAGCGTCTGTAGCTGTTAGCAGCTATAGCTGTTAGCATCTGTAGCTGTTAGCATCTGTAGCTGTTTGCAGCTGTAGCTGTTAGCCTCTATAGCTGTTAGCATCTGTAGCTGTTAGCAGTTGTAGCTGTTATCAGCTGTAGCTGTTAACATCTGTAGCTGTTAGCATCTGTAGTTGTTAGCAGCTGTAGCTGTTAGCGTGTATAGTTGTTAGCAGCTGTAGCTGTTAGCATCTGTATCTGTTAGCATCTGTAGCTGTTAGCGTCTATAGCTGTTAGCAGCTGTAGCTGTTAGTATCTGTAGCTGTTTGCAGCTGTAGCTGTTAGCAGCTATAGCTGTTAGCATCTTTAGCTTTTTGCAGCTGTAGCTGTTAGCATCTGTAGCTGTTAGCAGCTGTAGCTGTTAGCAGCTGTAGCTGTTAGCAGCTGTAACATTTAACATCTGTAGCTGTTAGCAACTGTAGCTGTTAGCGTCTATAGCTGTTAGCAGCTTTAGCTGTTAGCAGCTTTAGCTGTTAGCATCTGTAGCTGTAGCTGTTTGCAGCTGTAGCTGTTAGCAGCTGTAGCTGTTAGCATTTGTAGCTGTTAGCAACTGTAGCTGTTAGCCTCTATAGCTGTTAGCATCTGTAGCTGTTAGCAGTTGTAGCTGTTAGCAGCTGTAGCTGTTAACATCTGTAGCTGTTAGTAGCTGTAGCTGTTAGCAGCTGTAGCTGTTAGCAGCTGTAGCTGTTAGCGTCTATAGCTGTTAGCATCTGTAGCTGTTAGCATCTGTAGCTGTTAGCATCTGTAGCTGTTAGCAGCTGTAGCTGTTAGCGTCTATAGCTGTTAGCATCTTTAGCTGTTAGCGTCTTTTGCTGTTAGCATCTGTAGCTGTTAGCATCTGTAGCTGTTAGCAGCTGTAGCTGTTAGCAGCTGTAGCTGTTAGCGTCTATAGCTGTTAGCAGCTTTAGCTGTTAGCCTCTGTAGCTGTTAGCTGTAGCTGTTAGCCTCTATAGCTGTTAGCATCTGTAGCTGTTAGCAGTTGTAGCTGTTAGCAGCTGTAGCTGTTAACATCTGTAGCTGTTAGTAGCTGTAGCTGTTAGCAGCTATAGCTGTTAGCATCGATAGCTGTTAGCATCTGTAGCTATTAGCATCTGTAGCTGTTAGCAGCTGTAGCTGTTAGCGTCTATAGCTGTTAGCAGCTGTAGTTGTTACCATCTGTAGCTGTTAGCAGCTGTAGCTGTTAGCAGCTGTAGCTGTTAGCATCTTTAGCTGTTAGCGTCTGTAGCTGTTAGCAGCTGTAGCTGTTAGCAGGTGTAGCTGTTAGCAGCTGTAGCTGTTAGCGTCTGTAGCTGTTAGCAGCTGTAGCTTTTAGTGTCTATAGCTGTTAGCAGCTTTAGTTGTTAGCGTCTGTAGCTGTTAGCAGATTTAGCTGTTAGCAACTGTAGCTGTTAGCAGATTGAGCTGTTAGCATCTGAAGCTGTTAGCAGCTGTAGCTGTTAGCGCCTATAGCTGGTAGCATCTGTAGCTGTTAGCAGCTGTAGCTGTTAGCAGCTATAGCTGTTAGCATCTATAGATGTTAGCATCTGTAGCTGTTAGCAACTGTAGCTGTTAGCAGCTGTAGCAGTTTACAGCTGTGGCTTTTAGCATCTGTAGGTGTTAGCAGCTGTAGCTGTTAGCAGCTATAGCTGTTAGCATCTGTAGCTGTTAGCATCTGTAGCTGTTAGCATCTGTAGCTGTTAGCATCTGTAGCTGTTAGCAGCTGTAGCTGTTAGCGTCTATAGCTGTTAGCATCTTTAGCTGTTAGCGTCTTTTGCTGTTAGCATCTGTAGCTGTTAGCATCTCCAGCTGTTAGCATCTGCAGCTGTTAGCGTCTGTAGCTGTTAACAGCTGTAGCTGTTAGCAGGTGTAGCTGTTAGCAGCTGTAGCTGTTAGCGTCTGTAGCTGTTAGCAGCTGTAGCTGTTAGTGTCTATAGCTGTTAGCAGCTTTAGCTGTTAGCGTCTGTAGCTGTTAGCAGATTTAGCTGTTAGCGACTGTAGCTGTTAGCAGCTTGAGCTGTTAGCGTCTGAAGCTGTTAGCAGCTGTAGCTGTTAGCGCCTATAGCTGGTAGCATCTTTAGATGTTAGCATCTGTAGCTGTTAGCAGCTGTAGCTGTTAGCAGCTGTAGCTGTTTACAGCTGTGGCTTTTAGCATCTGTAGGTGTTAGCAGCTGTAGCTGTTAGCAGCTGTAGCTGTTAGCATCTGTAGTTGTTAGCAGCTGTAGCTGTTAGCATCTGTAGTTGTTAGCATCTGTAGCTGTTAGCGTCTATAGCTGTTAGCATCTGTAGCTGTTAGCAGCTGTAGCTGTTAGAGTCTGTAGCTGTTAGAGTCTGTAGCTGTTAGCATCTGTAGCTGTTAGCAGCTGTAGTTGTTAGCAGCTGTAGCTGTTAGCATCTGTAGCATTTAACATCTGTAGCTGTTAGCAACTGTAGCTGTTAGCATCTATAGCTGTTAGCAGCCACACATGACACTCCCGTCCATCCTACAGTAGTCTGTTAGCATATTACCTCGTTGCTCCTCCGGTCCAGCTCCTCTGTTTTTGCCGTCTGGTGACACCAGCCACCCGTCCATCTTACAGTAAGGTCTGTTAGCATGTTAGCTCGTTGCTCCTACGGTCCAGCTTCGATGTTTCTGCCGTCTGGTGACACCATTCCTTTTCCCACTCGACTCTGTATTTTTGCAGCCGTTTCTTTTTTTTCCTGGGGGGAGTAGGCTCGAAGTGATCTATGTTCACTGTTTAAATCCCCTGAATGTTTGCCGCTTGCGTCCATCTTCAAATCCTGTCGCGCTGTGTCTTCCGTAAACTGCCAAGACTGGACCAATGAGATGAGCCGGATTCTGTAGTTTCAATCACGTGTGTAAAAGGGCTGTCAGCTCATTGGTCACAGAGCAGAGCTGCTTCTTCTTCTTCTATTGTTTATTGGCGGTTGGCGAACTTATTTTAAGCACATTACCGCCACCAACCGGACTGAGTGTGTGCATTGCCGTCTGCTCCCAATCAACACGTCATGTCAACAAACTAAAAGACACTTATGAGTTGTTTTTGAAAAACAACTTTTTATTTTATTTGGGTTGGATGATAAGGAAAATTGAGGACAAAGCCTTGTTTTATCTACGTCTAGCGACAATAAATAAAAAAATAAAATAAAAAAACTTTTCTGCCAGGCTGAACTGCTCTCTGCTGGCCAGCAGAGGGCCCCATTGAGCTGTCGGGCCCCTGGGCACTCGCCCAGGGTGCCCATATTGTAGATCCGGCCCTACATATACCCTGTTGAGGCGTGATATTTGATAGGAGGGACAGTCCGCTTCATTTTATTGTTTTATTTTTATTTGTTTTATGGTTTCATTTTTACATTTATTTTTGTTTATTTTTGTTTGTTTTTGTTTATTCTTTATTACTTTTTCCGTTTGTTTTGTTTATTTCTTGTTACATTTATTTGTTGTTTTGTTTATTTTATTTTCATTCTTTGTTTTTGGTTGATTTCTTTGCTTTTTGTTACATTTATTTTTTAGATTGTTAGTTTTCTATTGCGTTTCCAGCATATAAGCTCTGACGGTTACCGTATATTTTCTGTTTAGTTTTTATTACCATTTATATTATTGCTTATTTTATATGAGGGTTTTATATTCTGGGTGGGTAACTTAGATGTAATATTGCTGTGGGAGGGAATGTTAGAGATTTCCAATGTGTATCAAGTTTTTAATTGCATTCTCACATAGAACATATAGGATTTTGTTGACATGATGTTTGTCATGTCAAAAGGGGAATTGAAATATATTTCTATCAGTATTGCATTACACCCATTATGTTCCATTATTTGTATTCACTTAATTCTGCCTTATAATGTGAAATGTGACACTAGGCAGAACGTTTTTCTCTCGGGCTTTGTTTTCACTAGGGAACAGTTACACGCCTGCACATACACAGACATAACACTGGATGATTGACATATGAAGCTGATAGCTTGTTGGCTGAGAGGCGGATCACTCACAGAGTAGGGGAAGTTCTAGGGCGGTTCCAAGGCGGTTCGGTTCCAGGATTGGTCCCACGAGGCGATGACGTCATCTAGAGGTATAAAACCGTGGTCCGCCTTCGAAGAGAGTGTGTGTGGACTTGTGCTCGGAGTTGAGGTCTGTTGTCTGCTGTAAGGTTTATTCTTATATGTACAATAAACCTGCATAAAATTTGCACATTCGTTTCAGAGCTTCCTTCAACCTTTTGAATTTGCAACAGTACCAACAGAACTGCAACATTAAAATGTTTCTTTGTTTGTCCACATCACATCTTTCTTTTGTTTACTGTAAGCTAATGTCTGCTTCTGATGTGGACATGTGATGTGATGTGGACAAACAAAGAAACATTTTAATGTTGCAGGTCTGTTGGTGCGCTCACAGCAGGTCTGCGAGTGCACGCTCGATTCTTTTGTTTACTGTAGCCCGACGCTAATGTCTGCCTTTTGTCTTTCTCACGCCAGGTCCAGACCTATGGGATCACTGCCAACCATGTTATTAATATGGATGAGGTACCGCTTACATTTGATATTCCTCTAGGGAGGAGTGTCTCCCAGAAGGGGGAGAAATCGATCAACATCCTCATCACAGGCCATGAAGTCCCACTTTACAGTGGTTCTGGCCTGTGGTGCTGACGGCTGCAAACTTCACCCCCCGGTCATCTTTAAGAGGAAGACCATGCCGAAAGAGGACTTCTGCCCCAGAGTCGTGGTCGCGGTCGGTCCTAAGGGATGGATGGACGAAGCTATGATGGTCCATTGGATCAACAAATGCTTCGTCCATCGTCCTGACGGGTTCTTCAGGACCAAGAAGGCTCTCCTCGTGATGGATAGTATGAGGGCACACATAACAGATGCCATGAAGGAGAAAATAAAGACTTTGAACACGGTGCCCACAATTATTCCAGGGGGGCTGACAAAACTTCTTCAACCGCTGGATATAAGTGTCAACCGGAGCTTCAAGTCCTCCTTAAGAAAATTGTGGGAGGACTGGATGGTGAGTGGCGAGCACTCTTTCACAGCGACTGGGAGGATGCGGCACGCGACCTTCGCCCAGGCGGTGGAGTGGGTCGACAAGACCTGGGCTTCTGTCACCACCAGGACCATCCAGGCCGGATTCAAGAAGGCCCGCATCCTCTCACGGCCTGCTGGAGCTGGTGCTGAGGCAGAAAACAGCAGTGAGGAGGAGGGACCGGGACCTCTGACCAGTGGCAAGCTGCCTCCAGCACTGGCTGAACTGTTCCAGAGTGACACCGAGGACGAGGAGTTTCTGGGGTTTGAGTGAATTGTAAATATTGTAAATAAAAACCACAAAATAAATATCTGTTTGTGTCATCTTTATGTGCAGGTGTACCAGTAGTAATTTTAAAGCTGCTTTATTTACAGTGTGTGGGTGTACCGGTAACTGTCAAAGTGCATTTCTGAACAAAAATTAAACTGAGACACACTCTTAGAATAATGTCAGCTAACAAATATATTTTAGGCGTTTCTGTAGTTAAATTTGAATGATTTTGGTGTTATTTACGTTCTAAAATAAGCTGATTTGTAATCATTTCTTAACAAAAATTAAACTGAGACACACTCTTAAAAAAACAAATATATACTACTAAAAAACAAAAATGTACTAGTAAAAGTAGAAGTACCATATTAATATTTTAAGTAAAAGTAAATAAGTACTTGCTTTTAAAAATACTTAAAGTATTAAAGTAAAAGTACTTGCTGTATTTTTACCTAATGCAATGGTCTACAATATCATTAAGTGTGCCTACCGTATGCATATTTTGTTATGTTTGATTCAGCCCTCAGCTTGTATTTTATTCAGCCCTGTCCTAGTTATGTTACATGTCATGTCTTAGTCTTAGTTATTTGGCCTTAGTCTCAGTTTAGTTATGTTACATGTCATGTCTTAGTTATTTGTCCCGCCTCAGTCTCAGTTTAGTTAGTATCAAGTTGTGTTAATTTTGCCCTGTCCCAGTTTAGTCTTGTAGTTTTGATTTAATTAGTTTAATTCTTGTCCCACCTCAGTTTAGTGTTTATTCATGCAGTTTAGTTTATTCATGCATCAGCTTGTGTTCTGTTAGTTATTCTTGTCCCACCTCAGTTTAGTGTTTATTCATGCAGTTTAGTTTATTCATGCATCAGCTTGTGTTCTGTTCAGCCCTGCTCCAAGTTTTGTCCTGCCCCTATTAGTTAATTGTTGTCACCTGTGTCTCATGCCCTGTCTGTGTATTTAAGTTCCTCTGTCAGACCTGTCCTTTGTCAGGTCGTACTTCGTTTTGGGTTCCTTCCTAGTCCTGCTGTTTAGTTCTGTTCAAGCCTGCCCCCGTTCATGTAAGTTGCTGTACCATCAGCCATTTTTTGTTGTTCATTAAAAAGACTACTTTTTACGTTCTGCCTTCGAGTCCTGCTTGCACTTGGGTTCTACACTCCTCAGTCCCAGTGGGACCCTAACATATATATACATATATACTGTATATATATAGTATATACTGTATGTATGTATATATATATATATATATATATATAGTATATATATATTAAGACAGTTCTTATTCATAAATGGAATAATAACAATGTCTAGGAAAATTAATAAATTTATAGACATATATTTTAATTAATATTGAATTACAACCTCAACTGGAGCAACAACACCAGCAGCCTGATCAAGAAAGGTCATCAGAGACTCTACTTCCTCAGACGTCTGAGACGAGCTGGACTGAGAAGCTCAGTCCTCACCTCCTGCTCAGTCCTCACCTCCTTCTACAGGTGTGCAGTGGAGAGCATCCTGTGCTCCAGCATCAACGTGTGGCATGGAGGCTGCACAGAGAGACCAGACTGTGATGGTTTGGACATGTCCAGAGGAGGGACAGTGGTTTGGACATGTCCAGAGGAGGGACAGTGGTTTGGACATGTCCAGAGGAGGGACAGTGGTTTGGACATGTCCAGAGGAGGGACAGTGGTTTGGACATGTCCAGAGGAGGGACAGTGGTTTGGACATGTCCAGAGGAGGGACAGTGGTTTGGACATGTCCAGAGGAGGGACAGTGGGTATATATTGGTAGAAGGATGTTAGAAATGCAGCTGCCAGGAAAAAGAGAAAGAGGAGCTACATGAAGGTAATTGGAGTGAGGACAGAGGATGCAGAGGACAGAGTGAGGTGGAGGAGGATGACTCTCTGTGGCGACCCCTGAAGAGGGAAAAGCCAAAAGAAGAAGAAGAAGGACAGATTCTCTCACCCAAAAGAGCTGGACTGGTTTCAAAAATCTTTGAAAACCAACTTCTTCTGAACTTGAACAAGAAATTCTTGCTGCAATATTAAAATGTGTCAGTTCATGGATGTTAGGAGACAAGAGATGTCTCCAAATGACTCAACACTCAGGTCCTAGTTTTGAAAATGCTGTCAGGAAGTTAAAATATTGTTCACTACTGACCCATTACAAGGTTGACTAGACAGTATTTTAACTAGAGATGATGACGAACTGGAGTTGAAATGATCTATTCTTTTGTCAGCTGTGTCCAATGCTCCTTTTTTCAAACAGACAACTTTTACTTAAATGTGTTTACTGCAGTTAAAATGACACATTAGTTTTATTTTGTGTTAAATAAAAACTTTCAAATATATAATCATTTCTCTTTTTTATTTTGCTTAATAGTTTTTAACTCATCCCTGAAATTCTGATGCACAGAGCAAGTCCAAATGTGAACTGTGTCACAGAGTAAACACAATAAAAACATGTATTATCTGCAGCATTGTTCATTAAAATGGCTCAACACTACAGAAAATATACATACGGTACGCACACTTAATGGTATTGTAGACCATTGCATTAGGCAATATATTCATCAAGTACTTTTACTTTAATACTTTAAGTATTTTTAAAAGCAAGTACTTATTTACTTTTACTTAAAATATTAATATGGTACTTTTACTAGTACATTTTTGTCTTTTTATGTGTACTTTTACTTAAGTGCAGTTTTTTAGTACTTTCTCCACCACTGGCAGAAAAATAGTGAGAAAAGTTTATTTATGATACATGGTGCTGCTTTGACAAATACTCTGAAATTACAGTAATTTGTTGTTGGTCCCTAAGAGAAGCAGCGCTCCTCAGAGGGACAGACTGACAGCAGGTGCCTGTCGGCTCGAACGAGGAAGTCACAGCTGAATCCACGGAGCATGAACGGGAAATATACAATGGAAAATTACTTTGACCACTGCAGCACACACTCCATATCATTATATTTAAGGCTGATTTCATAATTCAATTAAATTCAGTTTATTTATATAGCGCCAAGTCACAAACTCCTGCACAGGTGTCTGTTACATAACGCACAACCTTTTGCGTGGCACGCAAAGAAAGAAAATGTCCCTGTGTTTAATATAATGATTAATGATATTTTTGATAATATTGACTGAAGCTGTTAGCAGCTGTAGCTGTTAGCAGCTATAGCTGTTAGCATCTATAGATGTTAGCATCTGTAGCTGTTAGCAGCTGTAGCTGTTAGTATCTGTAGCTGTTAGCAACTGTAGCTGTTAGCATCTGTAGCTGTTAGCAGCTGTAGCGGTTAGCGTCTGTAGCTGTAGCTGTTTGCAGCTGTAGTTGTTAGCATCTGTAGCTGTTAGCAGCTTTAGCTGTTAGCGTCTGTAGCTGTTAGCAGCTATAGCTGTTAGCATCTGTAGCTGTTAGCATCTGTAGCTATTTGCAGCTGTAGCTGTTAGCCTCTATAGCTGTTAGCATCTGTAGCTGTTAGCAGTTGTAGCTGTTAGCAGCTGTAGCTGTTAACATCTGTAGCTGTTAGCATCTGTAGTTGTTAGCAGCTGTAGCTGTTAGCGTGTATAGTTGTTAGCAGCTGTAGCTGTTAGCATCTGTATCTGTTAGCATCTGTAGCTGTTAGCGTCTATAGCTGTTAGCAGCTGTAGCTGTTAGTATCTGTAGCTGTTTGCAGCTGTAGCTGTTAGCAGCTATAGTTGTTAGCATCTGTAGCTGTTAGCAGCTATAGCTGTTAGCATCTTTAGCTTTTTGCAGCTGTAGCTGTTAGCATCTGTAGCTGTTAGCAGCTGTAGCTGTTAGCAGCTGTAGCTGTTAGCATCTGTAGCATTTAACATCTGTAGCTGTTAGCAACTGTAGCTGTTAGCGTCTATAGCTGTTAGCAGCTTTAGCTGTTAGCAGCTTTAGCTGTTAGCATCTGTAGCTGTAGCTGTTTGCAGCTGTAGCTGTTAGCAGCTGTAACTGTTAGCATTTGTAGCTGTTAGCAACTGTAGCTGTTAGCCTCTATAGCTGTTAGCATCTGTAGCTGTTAGTAGCTGTAGCTGTTAGCAGCTGTAGCTGTTAGCAGCTGTAGCTGTTAGCGTCTATAGCTGTTAGCATCTGTAGCTGTTAGCATCTGTAGCTGTTAGCATCTGTAGCTGTTAGCAGCTGTAGCTGTTAGCGTCTATAGCTGTTAGCATCTTTAGCTGTTAGCGTCTTTTGCTGTTAGCATCTGTAGCTGTTAGCAGCTGTAGCTGTTAGCAGATGTAGCTGTTAGCAGCTGTAGCTGTTAGCAGCTGTAGCTGTTAGCGTCTATAGCTGTTAGCAGCTTTAGCTGTTAGCCTCTGTAGCTGTTAGCTGTAGCTGTTAGCCTCTATAGCTGTTAGCATCTGTAGCTGTTAGCAGTTGTAGCTGTTAGCAGCTGTAGCTGTTAACATCTGTAGCTCTTAGTAGCTGTAGCTGTTAGCAGCTATAGCTGTTAGCATCGATAGCTGTTAGCATCTGTAGCTATTAGCATCTGTAGCTGTTAGCAGCTGTAGCTGTTAGCGTCTATAGCTGTTAGCAACTGTAGTTGTTACCATCTGTAGCTGTTAGCAGCTGTAGCTGTTAGCAGCTGTAGCTGTTAGCATCTTTAGCTGTTAGCGTCTGTAGCTGTTAGCAGCTGTAGCTGTTAGCAGGTGTAGCTGTTAGCACCTGTAGCTGTTAGCGTCTGTAGCTGTTAGCAGCTGTAGCTTTTAGTGTCTATAGCTGTTAGCAGCTTTAGTTGTTAGCGTCTGTAGCTGTTAGCAGATTTAGCTGTTAGCAACTGTAGCTGTTAGCAGATTGAGCTGTTAGCATCTGAAGCTGTTAGCAGCTGTAGCTGTTAGCGCCTATAGCTGGTAGCATCTGTAGCTGTTAGCAGCTGTAGCTGTTAGCAGCTATAGCTGTTAGCATCTATAGATGTTAGCATCTGTAGCTGTTAGCAACTGTAGCTGTTAGCAGCTGTAGCAGTTTACAGCTGTGGCTTTTAGCATCTGTAGGTGTTAGCAGCTGTAGCTGTTAGCAGCTGTAGCTGTTAGCATCTGTAGTTGTTAGCAGCTGTAGCTGTTAGCATCTGTAGCTGTTAGCATCTGTAGCTGTTAGCGTCTATAGCTGTTAGCAGCTGTAGCTGTTAGCATCTGTAGCTGTTTGCAGCTGTAGTTGTTAGCATCTGTAGCTGTTAGCAGTTGTAACTGTTAGCATCTGTAGCAGTTAGCAACTGTAGCTGTTAGCAGCTGTAGCTGTTAGCAGCTGTAGTTGTTAGCGTCTATAGCTGTTAGCATCTGTAGCTGTTAGCATCTGTAGTTGTTAGCATCTGTAGCTGTTAGCAGCTTTAGCTGTTAGAGTCTGTAGCTGTTTGTATCTGTAGCTGTTAGAGTTTTTAGCTTTTAGCATTTGTAGCTGTTAGCAACTGTAGCTGTTAGCAGCTGTAGCTATTAGCATCTGTAGCTGTTAGCGTCTGTAGCTGTAGCTGTTTGCAGCTGTAGCTGTTATTATCTGTAGCTGTTAGCATCTGTAGCTGTTAGCAGCTTTAGCTGTTAGTGTCGGTAGCTGTTAGCATCTGTAGCTGTTAGAGTCTCTAGCTGTTAGCATTTGTAGCTGTTAGCAACTGTAGCTGTTAGCAGTTGTAGCTGTTAGCATCTGTAATATTTAGCATCCGTAGCATTTAATATCTGTAGCTTTTAGCATCTGTAGCTGTTAGCAACTGTAGCTGTTATCGTCTATAGCTGTTAGCAGCTTTAGCTGTTAGCATCTGTAGCTGTAGCTGTTTGCAGCTTTAGCTGTTAGCAGCTGTAGATGTTAGCGTCTATAGCTGTTAGCAACTTTAGCTGTTAGCGTCTGTAGCTGTTAGCAGCTATAGCTGTTAGCATCTGTAGCTGTTAGGATCTGTAGCTGTTTGCAGCTGTAGCTTTTAGCCTCTATAGCTGTTAGCATCTGTAGCTGTTAGCAGTTGTAGCTGTTAGCAGCTGTAGCTGTTAACATCTGTAGCTGTTAGCAGTTGTAGCTGTTAGCAGCTGTAGCTGTTAGCAGCTGTAGCTGTTAGCGTCTATAGCTGTTAGCATCTGTAGCTGTTAGCATCTGTAGCTGTTAGCATCTGTAGCTGTTAGCAGCTGTAGTTGTTAGCGTCTCTAGCTGTTAGCGTCTGTAGCTGTTAGCATCTGTAGTTGTTAGCATCTGTAGCTGTTAGCAGCTTTAGCTGTTAGAGTCTGTAACTGTTTGCATCTGTAGCTGTTAGAGTTTTTAGCTGTTCGCATTTGTAGCTGTTAGCAACTGTAGCTGTTAGCAGCTGTAGCTATTAGCATCTGTAGCATTTAGCATCTGTAGCATTTAAGATCTGTAGCTGTTAGCATCTGTAGCTGTTAGCAACTGTAGCTGTTAGCATCTATAGCTGTTAGCAGCTTTAGCTGTTAGCATCTGTAGCTTTAGCTGTTTGCAGCTGTAGCTGTTATTATCTGTAGCTGTTAGCATCTGTAGCTGTTAGCAGCTTTAGCTGTTAGAGTCGGTAGCTGTTAGCATCTGTAGCTGTTAGAGTCTCTAGCTGTTAGCATTTGTAGCTGTTAGCATTTGTAGCTGTTAGCAACTGTAGCTGTTAGCAGCTGTAGCTGTTAGCATCTGTAGCATTTAGCATCCGTAGCATTTAATATCTGTAGCTTTTAGCATCTGTAGCTGTTAGCAACTGTAGCTGTTAGCGTCTATAGCTGTTAGCAGTTTTAGCTGTTAGCATCTGTAGCTGTAGCTGTTTGCAACTGTAGCTGTTAGCAGTTGTAGATGTTAGCGTCTATAGCTGTTAGCAACTTTAGCTGTTAGCGTCTGTAGCTGTAGCTGTTAGCAGCTATAGCTGTTAGCATCTGTAGCTGTTAGCATCTGTAGCTGTTTGCAGCTGTAGCTGTTAGCCTCTATAGCTGTTAGCATCTGTAGCTGTTAGCAGTTGTAGCTGTTAGCAGCTGTAGCTGTTATCATCTGTAGCTGTTAGCATCTGTAGTTGTTAGCAGCTGTAGCTGTTAGCGTGTATAGTTGTTAGCAGCTGTAGCTGTTAGCATCTTTATCTGTTAGCATCTGTAGCTGTTAGCGTCTATAGCTGTTAGCAGCTGTAGCTGTTAGTATCTGTAGCTGTTTGTAGCTGTAGCTGTTAGCAGTTATAGTTGTTAGCATCTGTAGCTGTTAGCAGCTATAGCTGTTAGCATCTTTAGCTTTTTGCAGCTGTAGCTGTTAGCATCTGTAGCTGTTAGCAGCTGTAGCTGTTAGAGTCTGTAGCTATTAGCATCTGTAGCTGTTAGCATCTGTAGCTGTTAGCATCTGTAGCTGTTAGCAGCTGTAGCTGTTAGCATCTGTAGCATTTAACATCTGTAGCTGTTAGCAACTGTAGCTGTTAGCGTCTATAGCTGTTAGCAGCTTTAGCTGTTAGCAGCTTTAGCGTTAGCATCTGTAGCTGTAGCTGTTTGCAGCTGTAGCTGTTAGCAGCTGTAACTGTTAGCATTTGTAGCTGTTAGCAACTGTAGCTGTTAGCCTCTATAGCTGTTAGCATCTGTAGCTGTTAGCAATTGTAGCTGTTAGCAGCTGTAGCTGTTAACCGCTGTAGCTGTTAGCAACTGTAGCTGTTAGCAGCTGTAGCTGTTAGCGTCTATAGCTGTTAGCATCTGTAGCTGTTAGCATCTGGAGCTGTTAGCATCTGTAGCTGTTAGCAGCTGTAGCTGTTAGCGTCTATAGCTGTTAGCATCTTTAGCTGTTAGCGTCTTTTGCTGTTAGCATCTGTAGCTGTTAGCATCTGAGGCTGTTAGAGTCTTTAGCTGTTAGCGTCTGTAGCTGTTAACAGCTGTAGCTGTTAACCGCTGTAGCTGTTAGCAACTGTAGCTCTTAGCAGCTGTAGCTGTTAGCGTCTATAGCTGTTAGCATCTGTAGCTGTTAGCATCTGGAGCTGTTAGCATCTGTAGCTGTTAGCAGCTGTAGCTGTTAGCGTCTATAGCTGTTAGCATCTTTAGCTGTTAGCGTCTTTTGCTGTTAGCATCTGTAGCTGTTAGCATCTGCGGCTGTTAGAGTCTTTAGCTGTTAGCGTCTGTAGCTGTTAACAGCTGTAGCTGTTAGCAGGTGTAGCTGTTAGCAGCTGTAGCTGTTAGCGTCTGTAGCTGTTAGTAGCTGTAGCTGTTAGTGTCTATAGCTGTTAGCAGCTTTAGCTGTTAGCGTCTGTAGCTGTTAGCAGATTTAGCTGTTAGCGACTGTAGCTGTTAGCAGCTTGAGCTGTTAGCGTCTGAAGCTGTTAGCAGCTTTAGCTGTTAGCGCCTATAGCTGGTAGCATCTGTAGCTGTTAGCAGCTATAGCTGTTAGCATCTTTAGATGTTAGCATCTGTAGCTGTTAGCAGCTGCAGCTGTTAGCAGCTGTAGCTGTTTACAGCTGTGGCTTTTAGCATCTGTAGGTGTTAGCAGCTGTAGCTGTTAGCAGCTGTAGTTGTTAGCAGCTGTAGTTGTTAGCATCTGTAGCTGTTAGCATCTGTAGCTGTTAGCGTCTATAGCTGTGTAATGGACCTACCCAGGGTCAAATTAAGGTTTTTGAACTGTCCAGTGATGACCTTTACTGACCACTCAGTAAAGCAAGACATTTACTACAAAATCATTCATTTAGCTATAATCTGATAAATATAGTCACCAAAAGAGACTATTTCTATCTTTGATTTTATTCTAATGTGATCAAAAGAATAACTTTTGTCATTTTCATGATGTGTGCTTTTAAGCTGTGTTATTCTGTGAGAGTTAAACTGTGTTCACTGCTATGTTAAAGGTGAAATTGCGGGTCACAGAGACCCGACTGTTTTGTTTAGAAATAAGAAGACAGTTTAATCCGTTGTTTTTCATGAACAAGGCTCCAGCTGCTCTGTCTTTTCCTAAACAATTTCCCTCTGCTGCTGTAACCTTGGGTTCTGATAAGACAAGTGAACTCCTCTCTGCGTTCTAAGTCTTTAAGTTCTAACTGTGCGAGAACGCCAGAGAGTTGCTGGGAACTTCCAAAGAGATGTGAACTTTCCCAAGAGCTGGACACGTGTGGTCAAGAGCTAACGACCGGCGTCTTCAGCTAAGGACTGATAACAGGCTGTTATGAGTCTACTTCGAACAAGCCGAGCTCAAAAACTTTGTTTATTCCCTCCTGGAATAAGTTTATCTTGAAGTCAGAGGCCTGAAGCTGACATATTCTCTGATGACCAACGCGGAAGCCAGGAGACGTTGAAACGTAAACTAAAACCAGTTTTGGACGTGCTGGGACTAAAGGACTCTGTGCATCTGAAGGCTGGTGTCTTCCCTCTTACCGGGCGGTCGTCAAAAGGTAAAGGAGCTGTTTACAAAACGTACCTGGATTTTAGCAGAAGTCGGATGAAAAGTGTCACTCTGGTCTCATGCTCAGGATAATGTTCTTCTTAAATCTTTCCTCCTATTTCTTTTCCCTCTCAACCTAAGCTGGAAACTATATTTTAAGCTGAAATGCCCCTCAGACTAAATATGTGTAACATCTAATATTTATGTCTGTTGTGTTAAATTTAAGTGTGCTGACGTATTTGAATTGAAAGAAAGTGAAATCATGTCAATCAAGTGTAATGGTGTTAATTTAGTTGATTTATTTTAAATAAATGATAGTGTCTCTTTGACATATCAAACTAAGTTAACGTGTCCATTGTCACTTAATGGCTCTGTTTATTTATCCATCATAAAGATCACAGAAATATTGAATAAACTGAAAAAGAAGAGAATCCGTGAAATTACTATTCAATCTGAATAAGTAAATTAAGGTAAAAAGGAGGTCAGTATTAAACTGACCCCCCCTTTAACCCCTTTACATCTGGTGGCCTCGTATCGGCTTCTAAAAGTTTATTGATAAATCTGTGGTCTCAGTCATGAACTGTAACGTCATGTTTGCATAAAAGGATCCAAGTTTTAAACTCTGAGGATAATAATTTTGGCTGGAAGTGTTCAAAGCAGGCAGATTCTGCGTGTTTTTATCATTTGAGGCTGAGGGATTGTTATTCGTTTCAACACTGCAAGCGCTGTTGGAAGCATTCAGGTGAAGTTTTTGTCAGCCGTGGTCTGTGGGAGTTCTGGTTCGGCTTCGACCCAGTTCAAGCACACACTCCGGTACAGAACTTTGTTGTTTGATCGCCGAGTCAAACTGCCTGCCCTGGAAGCTAATTTAACATCTACAAGATTGCTGTTGTGGTATTTTTACATTTTAAAGAAGGTCGAAGCAGCATATACTGTTAGAACGTGTCGGTTAGTGGTTCTGACCCGAGTTCTGCTCCTTTAACGTGGACGGAACCGACCTTGAGTGACTCCGTGAGAGTCCGTGTTGTTCAACAGCTGCAGTGCTGGGTTACTGAGCGTGACTAAGTTGGCCTGTCTAGATGTGCGCCGCATGTTTCAGCATTTTGGGAAGTTAAATTGTAGCGTTTGAGTTGTTTTTAAGAGTCTATGAAGTTGTGGTCTGCTGTGCAAGCTAACGTTAAGAAGACGTGTGTCTACATGTTTGTTTATGAGCTGTGATTGGATGAAACGAGTACTGTGTGCTGTCAATCACTCATGTAGCGAACGCTGATTCGCTGTTGTGTGCTGTCAATCACTCTTGTGGCGAACGCTGATTCGCTGTTGTGAGCTGTCAATCACGTCGCACGCCGTTGCGACCAGCCCACTTTGTCGTCATTTCCGGCACGACATTGGTCGAAGGTAAGGATCTACATTCGCCATGTATGCTTGTAGAATGAACTACTGACGCTGTGATTGATTTGTTGACGCCACGTATGTTGTAGCGAGCTCCGCCTCGCAAGCACTGAAGCTGGTGACGCGCTACGCACGCTGCGTTGGCCCGCCCATTTTTGTCGTCACTTCCAGGTGCCGCACTTTGAGTGACAGGTCACACTCGCTGGTTCACACTCGTTCACACACGAACACACACTTAAACACTCATCTGAAGCCATCAACACTGTCTAGCAACATAAACTTGTCTCTGACAAGAAAGCGGTTCGAGCAATTATCACGTTCTTACTGAAAACTAACCCTAATAGGTTGTTTTCTTTCCATGTACTGATTTAAACTCAGTCGCTTCGTGATAACATACGCGACGCTGCCCCCTGCTGGACGTTAATAGATGAGTTTTCTCTCAACACATCATAAAGTCAGCATTTTTTATGGTGAAAATTACCAGCTTTAAAATTGTTCTGTACACAAACAAAAAATCCTGTTTATTTTAAATAAAGAATTTTTGAATAACAGAGGTACAGACGAACAATTGATGCTCATTTTAAATACTGAAGAGATTTAAAATAACACTCAAAAAGCATCTTTTATTTGATTTTCAGATTAAATAAAATTAATTAATAAAATGATGGAGAACAGAGAATTTCCACATTAAGCTCTTCACATCTCTGAATTTTAAACAGAATTGGTGTACACTGTACACTTTTAGTTAAAAATTGCATTTTTAACGTTTTTCTGTGTAAAATTAATGACTCCAGTTTATTTTAAATACAAAATTTAAAATAAACAGAAAGCATCTGCTGACTTGATTTTCACAAAAAATCAAAACAAAGATAGCAGAACAACTTTGAGGATGTCAACAGACAACAAATTGATAAAAGTCACTGATTTTTATTTGGAATGCCATCTGTCATGTTATGCTAAGCACACAAACACCTCCAGTTTATTTTAGATAAAAAATATTTAAAATAAACAGGTAATCCATTTTTCACTCCTGAAAACAGTTTAGCCAAACTGCAATACATCTTTTTTAAGGCATAATGGAGCAGCATTCTGGGTACATTTTAGTGTGAACAATGTATTTATTTCGAATCTTTTAAATAGTGTTTGAGTAAGTAAAACGGACGTCATGCTTGGGTTAGTTAGTAACTGTTGTTGAAAAATAAGTTATATTTTAAAGTTAACACTGCAAAAAGGCATTTAACTTTTACAATTCATTTGAGGGTAAAACCTGAAGAAGGTACCTATGAATAGAAATACTTATTACACAGTGAAACACTTAAACCAGACAGCTGATTAGTTTGATTGACTCAGTGCTGCATTAAAAGTGAAGATTTATTTGCACACATTAAAATTCGAACTGTCTTATTGATTTTCACAAAAAATCAAGTTAAAGATGGAAGTTCAAGACGGTACGCGTCCAAGGCTCATACAGTATGTGCCTCTAGAAGACCCATACATCAGAGGGTACCAAGAGGAACCCCGGAGCCATGAACTGGCTCCCCCTGCACCTTGCACAGAGGAAAAATCTTTCTCATTGTGTGGTGACTACTCAGCTGCCCGAAATGTCTTGCAGAGAAACGATGAACATCCATATTTTTTCTTTGCCAGAATTTTGAAGGCGTATATAGGTGACATGATGGAACCTGACCTGGAAGAGCAGACGCTTTTCAAATCTGTTTTCAGGGATAATCTAATCCCTGATGTTAGATTCGAGTTGCCATGGAACTTGGCCTGGGGTGATTTAGAAGCAACATCTTTGAATGAAATAGTAGAGTGTGCTGCGGATGTCTTTGCAGCTAACATGCAAGCCAAAACACCCTTACAGGTGTCCCCGAATGAAG
>JBBPBX010055074.1:0-23231 GCA_038048925.1 Garcialebias charrua | reverse complement strand
CCCCCCCGGTGGAAAGTCCATGAGGCGCCACTGACAGAGTTTGCATACCAATATGCATACCTGAAAGTTATGCACCATAACTCATGTTCCCTGAAGGAAGGGAACGAGGTGCAACATATCACTATGGGAAATTGCGCCCGCACAGTTTTACCTGGAGGAATACAATCATGCCTTTACGACAGGGGCGTCAGCGTTGCGCCAGAGGCCACGCCCTCTGGGTACTTAAGCCGCTGACGTCCATCCATTGATCTCCAGAATGCACTTCACCGAGCTTTCAGCATTGAAAGGGCCAGGTATGTTGCACCTCGTTCCCTTCCTTCAGGGAACATTTCTGTTCTGTTTTGTCAATTGAAATTACTTAAGTTTTATGATTTGGTGGATTATAATATTTTTTAACTTATGTTTAAAGCTCAGAATCACTTGCTACCATCAAACATTCAAGCACATTTTGTAAAAAGGAAGAGTAGTTATAATTTGAAGGGAATAGATATTTTTGTCAAACCTAAGTATAGGACCAGTTTAAAGGGTCGGTCTACTACAATTCTGGAAATAGGTCTGTGGAATGGTTTGGAGGATGATGTAAAGAGTCAGAGTCAGAGTCAGAGTCAGAGAGAATTTATTGTCATTTGCACCGCATGTAGTACATGTGTTGAAAACGAGATTATGTACACAGGGTCCCAGTTACATCCAACAACAAATGCAAGAGAAAAACAATAATAACATCTAGGATTAACTAAGAGAGACATCAGCTAGTAATACACTAAGCCCTAATGTAGTAGAAAAACATCATTATAAACAGCAGCACGAACATGAGCAGATGGTCACAGATGAACGCAGCAACAAGAAACAGATCAGCATCAGCATGATGTGACATTTTGCAGTGTTTATTCTTATTATTTATTTATTCATGAGTCTGACAGCCTCAGGGTAGAAGCTGTTCCTCAGTCTAGTGGTTCTACATTTGATGCTCCTCAACCTCCGTCCCGAGGGGAGTGGTGCAAAGAGTGAGTGTGCTGGGTGAGTGAGGTCTTTCATGATGCAGGTGGCTCTTTTTCTGCATCTGGAGGTGTAAATGTCTGTGATGGTGGGGAGACTGACTCCCACAGACTTCTGTGCAGCCTTCACCACTCTTTGTAGAGCTTTCCTCTCTGCAACTGTGCAGCCTCCATGCCACACGTTGATGCTGGAGCACAGGACGCTCTCCACTGCACACCTGTAGAACGAGGTGAGGACTGAGCTTCTCAGACCGGCTCGTCTCAGCCGTCTGAGGAAGTAGAGTCTCTGATGACCTTTCTTGATCAGGCTGGTGGTGTTATTGCTCCAGCTGAGGTTATCATTCATGTGTACACCCAGGTATTTGTAGCTGGAGACCACCTCCACCGCAGATCCACCTATATACAGTGGGGTGTGGGTGTGTTTGTTCCTTCTGAAGTCCACAATCATCTCCTTCGTCTTCTTCACATTCATGTGAAGGTTATTCTCTTTGCACCAACTCTCCAGATGTTCCACCTCCTGTCTGTAGCTGGATTCATCATTATCTGTGATGCATCCCACCACAGCTGTATCATCTGCAAACTTAACAATATGACAGCCTGGATGTGTGGCTGTACAATCATATGTGAGCAGAGTAAACAGAAGAGGGCTCAGCACACATCCCTGAGGAGAGCCAGTGCTGAGGGTGATGGTGGAGGAGGAGAAGTTGTGGATCTTCACGGACTGTGGTCTGTTTGTTAAGAAGTCTAAGACCCAGTTACAAATAGAGGGGCTTAGTCCAAGTGTGGATAGTTTGTCTATCAGAGTTTGGGGGATCATGGTGTTGAAGGCAGATGTGAAGTCCACAAAGAGCAGACGCACGTATGAGTCCTTCTGATCCAGGTGGGTGAGAGCAGTGTGGACCACGGAGGAGATGGCGTCCTCTGTTGATCGGTTCTCACGGTATGCATATTGATGAGGGTCCTCGTTGATGTTGACGGCTGTCTTGATGTGGGACATGACCAGTTTCTCAAAACATTTAGCGACTATCGGGGTGAGGGCCACCGGTCTATAGTCATTCAGACCAGTCACTGTGGAGCTTTTTGGGACTGGGATGATGGTGGCAGTCTTCAGGCAGGTGGGAACTGACTCCAGTGCAAGTGAGGTGGTGAAGATGTCAGCCAGCACCTCACAGAGCTGGTCCGCACATTCCTTCAGAACTTTCCCTGGGATGTTGTCTGGACCCGTAGCTTTATGAGGGTTGATCCTTCTGAGACTGCCTCTCACTTCTGCTGCGGTCACTTTGAGGTGCTCCTCGTCTGGTGATGAGGTGAGTCTGGTGCTAGTTGGTCTGTTTGGATCATCAAAACGTGCATAAAACTTATTGAGGGCATCAGGCAGGGATGGGTCCCTGGGGCATTGTTTGCTTTTGCCCTTGTAGTCTGTTAAGCATTTGATGCCCTGCCACATGCTCCGTGGATCATGTGAGGTGAACTGTCCCTCGATCCTCTGTGCATACGCGGCTTTGGCCTTCTTTATGCCATCATCCAGTTCTCTCCTGCACTTTCTCAACTCCTCAGTGTCTTTAGACTTGAATGCAGTGTCCCTGGCTGCCAGCAGGGTGCGGACATCCTTATTTAGCCAGGGTTTTTGATTGGGGTAAAATTTAACACACTTTCTTATGGATACATTTTCAGCACATGTACTGATGTAACCCAGGACAGAGGAAGCATAAAGTTCCAGGTCAACTGAATTTCCATTCGTAGCTGCCTCTTTGAAGACAGACCAGTTTGTGTTTTCAAAGCAGTCTCTTAGCATGGGGGAACTATCTTGGCGCCACGATGTGATCACTCTTTGTTCCGGCTTGTGACGTCTGAGTGGGGGGAGCTGTCTAGGGACCAATAACAGGGAGCGATGGTCGGAAGCCCCGAGCGGTGGGCGTGGCTTCGCCGTGTACGCCCCCTTCACATTCGTGTAGACCTGGTCTAATGTCTTATTTCCTCGTGTTTCTGTGAAAACGTGCTGATTGAAGGTTGGAAGGATGACACGTAAATCCACGTGATTGAAGTCCCCGGAAACAATGAAAAACCCCTCAGGATATTTACACTGCAGCGAGGTGAGTAAGTCATGAATTTCTTCCTGGGCGTCTTTAGCATTAGCATCGGGGGGTATGTAAACATTGCTTATTATTATCGCTGAATAGTCGCGGGGGAGGTAATGTGGCCTACATCTTATTGTTAAAAGCTCCACAGCAGCTGAGCAGATCCTGCTGATAACGGCACAGTTCGTGCACCAGTCTTTGTTAACGTAAATGCAGACGCCTCCACCTCGCGTTTTCCCCGTAGTCTCGATGCACCGGTCCGTTCTGAAAAATAGTTTATTATCCAACTCGTAAACAGAGTCAGGAGTGTCTTCATTGATCCATGTTTCCGTGAGACAAAGCACCGAACATCTCCTCATCTCCTCCGACGTTGTTACTCTCAGACGAAGCAGGTCCATCTTGTTGTCGAGCGAACGCACGTTGGACAGAAATAAAGCCGGCATCGGGGGTTTACCGGTTTTAGCGTCTGCTCGTAGTCTCGTCATGATTCCTGCTCGACAGCCACGCTTTTTCCCTCGAGAGCACCGCTTCCTTTTCTTTCCTCCGCGCATCTGCTTCCAGAAAGATGATCTAAGCAGATCCAATCTTCCGAGTTCTGATTTGAGTTCGTTGCTGATTTCAGCTGTGCCTTGTGGTAAATCCGCTCCAATTCTCAACAGCTCAGTTCGGCTATAATTCACCCGCAAAAAACGCGCAGAGTCAGGTACAAAAACACTATTAAAACTACTAAAAAACTGGGGATGTTCTGGGAGCCCATGAAGCTGCTACTGGTCTGAGCGCGGCCATCTTGGTTCATAGGCTACATAGCTAAAGCTAGTACAGTCAATGTTAATATACAAGAAAAAGGTCAAAACTATTTTGTTGGAAAGATATATATAATTGATTTATGTTTACTATGTCTACTATGCTAACATGAAATGTTGATGAGCTAAGCACTTGTTGTATTATATGAATGACTATTGTTTGAATTGATAGTTAGAATTGATTTTGTTTAAGAGGGAGCAGATATGATAAGAATTTTTTTTCTTCTGCTTCCCTTCATTTTATGTTTGTTTTTTTAAATTTTGAAAATGTGTTTGAGTTTTTTTAAATGGAAATGAAAATGAAATGAATAAATAAACAAAACGAAACGAACATGAGTTATGGTGCATAACTTTCAGTTCCCTTATCAGTCTTGTCACTCGGTGTAACATATCACTATGGGAACGTAATTCATTCACGCCCTTGAAATGCTCAGTAAAATACATCCTAGTGTGAACGTCCGCCTTTATCCAATAGGCATCTCAAGTTCGCTTTCTACTGTGTGTTAGAAAGGACAGCCTGAGTGACATCACACGTAGTAACATCCAAACTGTAATGCTTTGCAAACGTGTTCATTGAACTCCAGTTCGTAGCAGCACAGATGTCTGCAACTGGTACACCCTTGAACAGTGACCATGAGGTGGCCAAGCCCCGAGTAGAGTGGGCACGCACTCCAGAGGGTACTTGTTGACCTTTGCTACTGTACACCCTTTTAATGGCCTCAATTACCCAGTGTGAGAGGCGCTGTTTTGATAGGGCCTTACCCGTAGCTGGTGCAGCAAAGCACACAAACAGTTGATTTGTTTTTCTCCATTCGGCTGTTCTCTGCATGTAAGCGCTTAAAGCTCTCACGGGGCAGAGAGCCTTCAGCCTTTCCTGTTCCTGAGTGAGGATAGAAGCAGGTGGAAAAGAAGAGAGTTCAAAGTCCAGACTTCTGGGGTTTAAAGTCAAAACTTTGGGAATATATGCAGGATTAGGCCTTAGGGTGACCTTTGACCCGTCAGGGGCGAACCGGGTGCACATTGGATGTACGGACAAAGCGTGGAGGTCACCCACGCATTTTGCCGAGCAAAGCGCCAGGAGAAGAGCGGTCTTGTAAGATAATAAGTCTATCTTAATGTCGCTCAGTGGTTCGAATGGGGAATCACAGAGAGTCCCCAAGACCATGCTAAGCTCCCATCCAGGGGTCAAAATCCCTGCTGGGGGGCCTCCTCCTTAGCACGTCCTTCATAAATCTTATTAAGAACGGATGCGTGCCAGGTGTCCTGCTTCCCCAGCCTTCGTGACAAGCTGAAATTACAGATAAGAACACCTTAATCATTGAGAAAGAGCGACCTTTCTCTAGCAAGTCCTGAAGAAAGGTGAGGAACTGAGCCAGGTCACATGAATAAGAAATAATATTTTTTTCTGTGCACCAAGCTTCAAAAATATGCCATTTCCGTGCATAGAGAGACTGTGTTGACATAGCACGTGCATTTTGAATGGTTTTTACCACATTCTCTGGCTAGCCTAAGGCCATCAGTCTGTTCTTCTCAGCCACCAAGCTAAATTTAGCTGCAGTTCTCAGCCTAATTGGCGAAACTGTTCCTTCTGGTGACGTAGACGGTCCCTGGAGAGGAGCAGGTGGTGGAACCAGCTCTCCCTCAGAGACCCTGATTTTAGTGGTCCTTTGAAGGTCAACCAGGTTAGGAAGAGGACCGTCCCACAGACGTATCTCCATACTATTCTGACCAAGAGTGTTTGGAAGCAGAGACAATCTGCTGTCGTTATTAGATAAAGGCTGAACAGAGTGTCTACTTTTCCTCCTTTTGATGGGAGTCATGGATCGGGGGGATGCACGTTTTGTAAACAAGCAGATCTCCTGACTCCAGCCCGTTCCTTGTTTGGGTCAGCACAGTGAACGTGGTCACACGCTGCAGAATCATTGTTTGAGCATGACGCGTCATCCATTGAAAACAATGGGACAACTTCAGCATTAGAATGAATGTGTGACACTGGTGTTGGCCTGCAGGCTTCTGTCGCGGCCCCCCGTCCCTTACTGGCATTCGATGAATGAGTGGCCAGGAAGGTGGGTCGTCTGTTGCAGACATAGCAGAGGTGCCCTGCTGGGGTTTATCAATTAGGCTAACACCCCGTGAGCCGTGAGGGAGGGGGGGAAGATGGCCCCCGCCCTTTATGTCGGCTGGGAGAACAGAGGGGACTGTTCTGCTGATGTTACTATGTTTGTTGTTTTTTTTGTTTTTTTGTGAGTCAAGAAAACAGAGTCTGTTTTTTGAACTTTATTCGTGCTTATGTGTAACAACATATTTGGCTTTATGTCACTCATAGCAGAAAGAACATGATTTGTGTCTAAAACAGAATCACCAGCTTTTTGTACCGTGCTACAAATAAAGTCTGGACATGAAAAGATCATTTCCCGTACCACGTGGTCGGGTGATCATGTAAAGTTATGAAGCGGACCTGGTTCATCAGGTACGCTTCTGTTCGGTGTCTTGGTTTGCCAAGGAGGTTCTGTACCGGTCCATCTGGCGGGGAACAAATCTGTTCTTACTCCAGGCGTGTTCAGTCCGAGGTGGAGCTGGCGGTGGTCTCTGCCGGTGCTCGACCTACGTCGGCCGCTTTTGCGGTAGGGCACGTGTGGCTGAGTGGTGTCGAGGCTGCGGGGCTTTTCTCCCAGCTGATTCCCTGTGGGGGGCGAAGGTTCTCCTGGGGATGCCCACCCGGAGAGCTTCAGCCTGTTTGCGCCTCTGGTCCAACCTGGTCTGAATTTGATCGAGCGCTTTTCCAAAAAGCCCCGTCGGTTCTATTGAATGGTGGAGAAAAGGAATTTTCTGTCCCTCCAGGAGGTCAGTCAGGGTCATCCACAGATGGCATATTGCGATGACCACTTCAGCCATTCCCCTACCCTGAGCAACAGCTGCTGTCCCTATCATGCGGAGAAGAAAAGGCTGTTGCCCTGCGGGCTTCATCCAGCAGCAGGGCGGCAGCTTGCTTGTCCGTCGTTACCTGGAGCTCTTGTAGTTTTTCAGCCAAGTAAGCTTGCATCATTGCGGACGCGTTCATTGCACGCGCTGCGAGGCCCTGAGCCCTGTAACACTTCTCGAGCAGAGAAGCCGAGGCTCGACAGGCTTTGCTGGGGAGAGTTGGTTTTGTCCCGGATGACTTGGGAGCCAGATGAGATGCCAACGTGTCCTCAATTTGAGGCACGTTGGCTATTCCCACCTCATCCATCCCATCCACGTCGAGAAACTGTGAGAGCGGCAACAGCATGGGCGCCCTGGGCTGAGACCAGGTGCGAGTCAGCTCTGTGAGGAAGTCAGGGAAGATGGGCATCCTTTGCCTCGTGGCAGCCGGCTGCTTTGAATAAAAATAATTTCCTGCCAACACTGCACTAAAACCATAGATATACGGAAGTATCTGATGTCGTATATCTCCGTATCCTTCACATATACTTATAGTTATACTCTGATGCATGCTCAATAATCCAGGTAGAAAAATCTAAAAAAGCTAAGTCTGGTCCTCTGGACATTCAAAAAATAAAACAAAACAAAGCAAAAAAAATGTAGAAACGTTTCGTCTTTCGTCCGAAAGACTTCCTCAGTCTGAGTTGCTGTGTTCAGCTCAGTCTTATAAATAGCACCCTCCCACAGTGTTGCACAACCAGTTGGCTGATGACAGCCTGAAACCAGTTGCTCACATGATCAAGGAGGGCCATCAGCCTAACAATGGATCATTAGCACCCTGATGGTTGTTTGCTATTCACAGAGGGCTGAGTGATACTAGCAATAACAGCATTGTAAGAGGGGGACAGTTGAACCCGGAGGCCTCCACCCCTGTTTAATGATGGACGGTTTCTTTTCACAAAGATGGCCTCCTTTACTCCTCTCTCAAACCATCGTTCCTCTCTATCAAGGATGTGAACATCATCGAAAGGAGGTCAGGACTCTGCGGTCTACACTCATCTCCACGCCAGCGGTCACTCTTTCAAGGATGAAGATGTTCACATCCTTGATAGAGAGGAACGATGGTTTGAGAGAGGAGTAAAGGAGGCCATCTTTGTGAAAAGAAACCGTCCATCATTAAACAGGGGTGGAGGCCTCCGGGTTCAACTGTCCCCCTCTTACAATGCTGTTATTGCTAGTATCACTCAGCCCTCTGTGAATAGCAAACAACCATCAGGGTGCTAATGATCCATTGTTAGGCTGATGGCCCTCCTTGATCATGTGAGCAACTGGTTTCAGGCTGTCATCAGCCAACTGGTTGTGCAACACTGTGGGAGGGTGCTATTTATAAGACTGAGCTGAACACAGCAACTCAGACTGAGGAAGTCTTTCGGACGAAAGACGAAACGTTTCTACATTTTTTTTGCTTTGTTTTGTTTTATTTTTTGAATGTCCAGAGGACCAGACTTAGCTTTTTTAGATACTTATAGTTATATTTCCGGATATTCCCGGAAATGGACCGCAATGATCCTTAAAAGATCCCAAAATCCCAAAATCCGGATACTTATCTTTGGCAGACCCTTGACGAATAACAGCCACATTTATTTTGGATCTGCCGAAGATAAGTATCCAGATTTTGGGATTTTTTAAGGATCATTGCGGGCCATTTCCGTGAATATCCGAACACAGATCCTTCCATATATCTATGGTTTTAGTGCAGTGCAACCTCGCGACTTGTTTACGAGGTGGAGGCTCCGGCCATGGGATCTGCAATGCGTCCGCTACTCTGTGACACAAGTCGAACAGAGCATGGATGGAAAACTCCGTCTCAGAGAGCACAGGTACCGGGGTGCGGGAGAGGTCTTCTCCCTGTTCCCCGTACCCGACGTCGGCCTCGTCCGCAGAAAATTCACCTGAGGCTGAAATCGAGATCTCGTCCTCGTTCATCATAATGCCTCGAGTGTCAAAGTCGACAGTTAAGTCCACCATGGGGGCCAACACATCTGGGCTGTCGCCCCATTCGACTCGGGTGATGTCATCCAAAGCCATGCTCTCGAGATCCGGCGTGGGAGTCAGAGGCTCAGTGGTGTCCGGATCTGCCGGCCCCGCCGCAGCCCCCATAGCCTTAGTGACGAAATCCGCCCGGTGCCTCCTCACCGCCTCCAGCATCTGGTTGCAGTGTGGGCAAAACTCGGGTGCATCCAGTGCCATGTTCGCGTGCAGTATACCCAAGCAGATGGGACAGGCCTCATGGGTGTCCGTCGCTGAGAGGGAAAAACTGCATCCGCTAAGGCAGGCACGCGAGGTCGGACTTGCCGCTCTGCTGGTCTTTTTTGGAAGTCTTGTCTTTCGCTTTCCTTTCTCCGGAGGCATGTCCGAGATAAGACGAGCGAGTCCTTCCAAGATCCTTTTTCTTCTGATTTGAGACATCTCCTCCGTCGCGTCGCTTTCGCTGGCTAGCCTTGCTACGAGCTAGCAGAGGTAGTGGTGTGACGCAGTTTGCGCCATCGAGCGAAGCGGTCTGCGGAAAGAGGAGAAGAAAAAACTTAGCGGTTAAGGAAAAATGTGCCGGACTAGCTTTTGCTAGCCCAGCAGTACGCAGGAATAATTCTCTGTACGCTCTGTGTAGGGAGCAAGCTCACCTCTGGTCGAGCGATGAAGCAACAGAGAAGTCCCGCAAAGAGAGAGAGTTCAGGTTTAAGCAAGGTGAAGGGCAATAAGAGATCGATGGATGGACGTCAGCGGCTTAAGTACCCAGAGGGTGTGGTCTCTGGCGCAACGCTGACGCCCCTGCCGTAAAGAAGTTATTGTATTCCTTCAGGTAAAACTGTGCGGGCGCAATTTCCTATAGTGATATGTTGCACCGAGTGACAAGACTGATAAGGGAACTTCAAAAGAATGAATACTTGGCCTTTATTTATTTATGCAAATGTCAGAGTCAGAGAGTCTTTATTGTCATTTGCACCGCATGTGGTACATGTGATGAAAACGAGATTATGTACACGGGGTCCCAGTTACATCCAACAACAAATGCAAGAGAAAAACAGTAATAACATCTAGAATTAACTAAGAAAAACATCAACTAGTAATACACTAAGCTTAATATAGTGGGAATAAACAGCAGCACGAACATGAGTTTGTATGAGCAGATGGTCACAGATGAACACAGATGAACACAGCAACAAGAAAACAGATCAGCATCAGCACAATGTGATATTTTGCAGTGTTTATTTTTTTTTATTTTTATTTATTCATGAGTCTAACAGCCTCAGGGTAGAAGCTGTTCCTCAGTCTAGTGGTTCTACATTTGATGCTCCTCAACCTCCGTCCTGAGGGGAGTGGGGCAAAGAGTGAGTGTGCTGGGTGAGTGAGGTCTTTCATGATGCAGGTGGCTCTTTTCCTGCATCTGGAGGTGTAAATGTCTGTGATGGTGGGGAGACTGACTCCAACAGACTTCTGTGCAGCCTTCACCACTCTCTGTAGAGCTTTCCTCTCTTCAACTGTGCAGCCTCCATGCCACACGTTGATGCTGGAGCACAGGACGCTCTCCACTGCACACCTGTAGAACGAGGTGAGAACTGGGCTGCTCAGACCAGCACGTCTCAGCCGTCTGAGGAAGTAGAGTCTCTGATGACCTTTCTTGATCAGGCTGGTGGTGTTGTTGCTCCAGCTGAGATTATCATTCATGTGTACACCCAAGTATTTGTAGCTGGAGACCACTTCCACTGCAGACCCACCTATTTTCAGTGGGGCGTGGGTGTGTTTGTTCCTTCTGAAGTCCACAATCATCTCCTTTGTCTTCTTCACATTCATGTGAAGATTATTCTCTTTGCACCAGCTCTCCAGGTGTTCCACCTCCTGTCTGTAGCTGGACTCATCATTGTTTGTGATGCATCCCACCACCGCTGTATCATCTGCAAACTTAACAATATGACAGCCTGGAAGTGTGGCTGTACAATCATATGTGAGCAGAGTGAACAGAAGGGGGCTCAGCACACATCCTTGAGGAGAGCCAGTGCTGAGGGTTATGGTGGAGGAGGAGAAGTTGTGGATCTTCACGGACTGTGGTCTGTCTGTTAAGAAGTCTAGTACCCAGTTACAAATAGAGGGGCTTAGTCCAAGTGTAGATAGTTTGTCTATCAGAGTTTGGGGGATCATGGTGTTGAAGGCAGATGTGAAGTCCACAAAGAGCAGACGCACGTATGAGTCCTTCTGATCCAGGTGGGTGAGAGCAGTGTGGACCACGGAAGAAATGGCGTCCTCTGTTGATCGGTTCTCACGGTATGCGTATTGATGAGGGTCCTCGTTGATGTTGACGGTTGCCTTGATGTGGGACATGACCAGTTTCTCAAAACATTTAGCGACTATCGGGGTGAGGGCCACTGGTCTATAGTCATTCAGACCAGTCACTGTGGAGCTCTTTGGGACTGGGATGATGGTCGCGGTCTTCAGGCAGGTGGGAACTGACTCCAGTGCAAGTGAGGTGGTGAAGATGTCAGCCAGCACCTCACAGAGCTGGTCCGCACATTCCTTCAGAACTTTCCCTGGGATGTTGTCTGGTCCGGTTGCTTTATGAGGATGTGTCCAAATTAAAGAGCTGATGTCATTTTAAAACATATACAGTATATCATATTTTTTGTGCAGTATATAAAAACCTATTTTGAGCAAGTCAAACTAAAACCATTCTTGTCAAATATTATTCTGGCTTGCAATCAAAGATAAACATTAAACAAGTGTTTTGGCTGCTCCCCTCTGCTGGGGTCGCCAAAGCGAGTGAACTCACTCCGAAAATTTGGCATTAGTTTTACTTCCTGACACAACCTGGGCTCAAACCTACAACCATAAGATTACAGGAATGCTGGATTGACCACTGAACTGCAGCACCCTCAAACATTAAACCAGTTGAACAAACATATTCCAAATAAGGATCAGCTTGCTGTGTTTCAAATCAAATCTTTATGACAAAGCTGAGTTGCACAGCTTTAATGACTTTGACCTCCACTTGTGTAAGACTTGATAATGATGGTGAGTGGATTGCCACCGAGGCTCCTCTGACTGAAATAGTCAGAAGGTTGCTGATGTGCAACAACAAAGGCCATGCTCTCTGACAGACCTTGCTCTGACTCTTTCTAAAATATGACTCCAGGTAACAGAGAGTACTAATTAAAATTGATTTCAGAGAGCTGCCACTTTGGTGTCCTTCACTAATAGCTCTCCTCTTTTAGTTTCTCTTTAACTGCTCACTCTTGTCCTTGCTCCTTTACTCCTATTTACCCCTTTATGACTCAATGTTATCTGCATCTGCTAATGGTATCACGATTATTGTTTCTTTTTACTTAGTGTTGTGCGCAGACTTATTTTTAGGTTAAATCTGCAAATGTAATCACAGACACATGGAGAAATGCCAGAATTTCCCACCATGACCTTATTAAAAGAAGTCATCATCATTAGAGGAAAAACTAAGTACTTGTGGAGAAAATGACACCACAGCTAATGAGGACGTTGCAAAGACTTTGTGAGAGAATATCAGTTACCAAGACAGAGGAGATGGGAAATGAAAAAAAACAAGAGGCTAGAAAAGCAAACGTTAATAGAAGAATAGGGAGAAACGACCTGAACAAACTGGGTGTGGCTGCAGAGCCAAAGGTGAAAAGATGATGAAAAAGCTGTGAACTCTTGTGAATTCTCTCTTTTTTATATATATCACAAACACTCATAGATCAGGACCTTCTTTTTCTTGGCAATCACTCAAAAATGTCAGCGATGAATATGGGAAACTGAAAGTTATGCACCATAACTCACGTTCCCTGAAGGAAGGAAACGAGGTGCAACACATTGACTATGGGAATTGCGCCCTGGACAGTCCAACGTGAGCTGAACGTACAGAACAATGTACTTCGGGTCCATTTTTTATTTTTTTTGTCTGGGATTACAGAGACGTGCTATGACTGAAGCAGGCTTACTCAGGTATGTTTTAACTAATTTAAAGCCCTTTATTTAATATATATTTGCATTTCTGACTGATATGCCTCTCAGATATTAGAAGGCTCTGTGAAAAAAGCCTTCAGCTGACTGCAAATGGAAGTGATGAGTTTGTTTTTTTCTTTCTTTGTTTGTTAGCATGCTAGCACTAGCTGCCTGGTTATTGACTCTGATGGCTACATTTATTTAAATTTGCTTATAAAAAATTATCAAATATTAATAATTTTATATACTAATCAAATGTCACTGGTGGTGTTACTATTTCTTAACTCTGTATTGATCTGGAGAATGAAAACAAAGCCCTTTGCAAGTAACTAGCTCCTATTAACATTGAATTATTAAGTATTTATACAGATAAAAATGTGCCATGGACGTACCCTGATTATGCATGCTCAATAATGCTCATGTTAAATAATGACGGTCAGTGTTGTTATGGCAGCCTGCAAACTCTCTTGTTCTACAGATAAAAAGCACAAATATAACTGTTATCCCTGTGTTTAGTGGGCTGGGCACCACAAGGTTAATAATAAAATAATCATATGTCTAATACTTATGTACTTATGTACTCTAATACTTAATACTAAGTCAGTCTTATTTATCGTATCACATTATATTATAACATTCATATATAATATCAAGTTGTTTTGTTTACTAGGTTGTTGAAATAACATAATCACAGTAAAATAGATCATTTTTCTTCCCCATAAATCAGTTATTTAAAATCTAATCTGGAATCATTCCTCCTTGTTAGACTTCAGTTGACCTGTTTAAGTTGGGCCCAAATTTGTTATTATCTTTTGATTTATTTTTCATTGAAATTTAATTATTTGTTAGTTTATTTTTGGAACTATTAAATTGAATTATTTGGTGGATTTTTGAACACCTTTGTCCTTATTTAAGTCTGGACCCTCACAATTCTATTTATATTATGAACTTGTATTACTAAAATAATTATAACAGAATATGATAGAAGTTGTCCAAAAATTGAAAAGTGGAAGCAGAACACTCCCATTCTCTTTTCACACTGATGCCTCAAACAAGGTGAAGATGAACCATGTTTTATTAATGATAGTTTTATACAAATGGATACACCTGATATATACAAATAAAAACATGAACAAACTTACTTTACAGTATACAAACATAATTATGCATACTTCTACACATGTTTAAAAAAATTAACAGTTTATGGCGCCCCCCCCCATAAAAAAAATCACCAGCCGCCACTGGCGTGCACCCGTCTACATTTCTCCAAGTGCACTTCACCGAGCTTGGGCATTGAAAGGGCAAACGTGTTGCACCTCGTTCCCTTCCTTCAGGGAACGTGAGTTATGGTCCATAACTTTCAGTTCCCTTGTCAGTCAGTCCACTCGGTGTAACACATTGACTATGGGAACGTAATTCATTCACGCCCTGAAAATGCTCTAGAAAAATGCATGCTTGTGAGAACGGCCTTTAGGCGTTTTAGCTGTTCTCTACTGTGTGTTAGAGAGAACAGCCTGAGTGACATCACATGTTGTGACATCCAAACTGTAGTGTTTTGCAAACGTGTTTGTGGAGGCCCAATTGGCAGCCACACGGATGTCTGCCACTGGCACCCCCTTAAAAAGAGCCCATGAGGCAGCTAGGCCTCGAGTGGAATGGGCGTGTACCCCAGAGGGCACCTGTTGACCTTTGCTGCTGTACGCCCTTTTTATGGCCTCAGTCACCCAATGTGAGAGGCATTGCTTTGAAAGGGCTCTGCCAGGAGCTGGATTGGCAAAACATACAAACGACTGGTTTGTTTTCCTCCAACTGACAGTTTTTTTAATGTAAACACTCAGGGTCCTAACAGGGCAGAGTGCATTCAGCCTCCTCTGTTCCTCAGTGAGAACAGGATGGAGAGGAAATGTTAAGAGCTCAATGTCCAGACTTCTGGGATTTAGAGTTGGAACTTTGGCACATATGCGGGGTTAGGACGCAGTGTGACCTTTGACCCCATCCGGAGCAAACCTGGTACACATTGGGTGCACAAATAAAGCATGGAAGTCACCTACACGTTTAGCTGAGCAAAGAGTTAAGAGCAAAGCAGTTTTATAAGATAAAAAATCTATCTTAATGCTACTAAGAGGCTCAAACGGAGGCTAACACAAAGCATCCAGGACTAACTGTAGGTCCCAGTCTGGGGCTAGAGTCCTTCTGGGAGGCCTTTTTCTCAGTACGCCCTTCATGAACCGTATCATGAGAAGGTGGGCACTGTGTGATTTGCCTCCCCAGCCTTCATGGCACGCCGAGATGGCTGACAGAAAGACCTTAATGGTGGAGAAAGAGCGGCCTTTCTTCAGTAAGTCTTGTAGAAAAGTGAGGAGTTGGACCAGGTCACAGGAATATGAGATAATATTTCTCTCTAGACACCAGGCCTCAAAAACACACCATTTGCGAGCGTAGAGAGTCTGAGTTGACTGGGCTCTCGCTCCCTGTATTGTGTTTATGACGTTACCGGGGAGGCCGGAGGCCATCAGCCGGTTCCTCTCAGCAGCCAGTCAGAGAGTTACCACAGTTCTGGAAGTGGGTGAAGGAGCTACCCGTGGGCCTGAGTCAGCAGGTCCCTGTGTGGGAGCAGCTGCCATGGTGTCTTTGACAACAGTGAGATCATTTCTGGGAACCACGGTTTCTGTGGCCATCTGGGAGCTATGAGTATCAGGGAAAGAGCTCCCCTGCATACACATTCCAGCATCGCCTGAATCAGGGGGAAGGGGGAAACGCGTAATATAGCACCCCTGCTGGCCAGTTGTGCACCAGAGCATCTGTTCCAAACGGTACATCTGTTTCCTTTATTGAGAAGCACAGGGCGCAGTGCGGGCTGCTGTTGCAGGCGAACAGATCGACGGATGCCCGCCCGTATCGTGCCTAGCTATGGTCCACGATATACGCATTCAGCCTCTACTCTGAGGCTAGCAGTGGCCCTCTGGAGAGGACGTCTTCCCCGTGGTTTAGCTCGCCTGGGATGTGTGTCGCCCTCAGCGACAATATTCGGGGGGAGCACCACATGAGTAGCTTGTGTGTCAGGCTATGGAGGGGTCGGGACCTTGTCCCCCCTTCTCTGTTGATGAAGGATACTGTCGTCCGGTTGTCTGATTTTATCAAGACGTGTTGTTTTGTAATCAGCCCCTTCTTGTAAAAGTGTTTCATGGACAGAAAAACAGCTTTCAGTTCTAGGAAGTTGATATGGAGCCTTGCCTCCTGCTGTTTCCAGACGCCTTAGGCATGCTGGTTTCTGCAGAAAGCTTCCCAACCTGTCTTTGAAGCGTCTGTGGTGATCATCACACAAGACAGTACTCGTCCCAGCGGGACGCCTGTCGTGAACACTGAAGGGGCCCTCCAGGGTTCCAGGGCCCGCCTGAGGGAGGCAGGATACATTTGTTTTTCAAAGTCAAAGTCAACTTTATTGTCAGAACTGTAATATGTACAGGACATACACAGGATTGAAATTGCTTTTCTCTCAGTCCCTCGGTGCAACAGTAACCATTTAAACACTAAAACACTGAAACATTTAATAAACATAAGCATAAAATAGTAAAAGTGTAACATTGTCCTGAGTTTTTGCATAGTAGTATAAAAGTATGAAAATTTACACCAACACTAAAACACTAAACATTTAATGAACATAAGCATAAAATGAAATAATAAAAGTGTAATACTGTCCTGAGTTTTTGCATAGTAGTATAAAAAGTATATCTATAAAATAAACTGAAGGTTCTAGCATTGACATTTGCAAAGAGTGGCAAAGCAGCATATGAGTTAATGTACTACACAGTATGAGGTAGTTGATGTTGGTATAGAGGCAAAGTGGCATATGCAGTAAGGCACATTGGGCATCCTTAAATAAGGCTGGTCAGAGAATACTGTATATGTATCAGCAGTAGTGTAGATATAAAAGTAGTGTAAATGTAAACAGTAGTAATAAATGTAAACAGTATTAATAAATGTAAACAGTGAATGTAAACAGTAGTATGACTATAGGCAGTGATGTAATACAAACATTAGTGCAAATATGAGAAGTAGTGCAAACTGAATGAGCACATGACCGAGAGTTTAGTGAATAACCCGTTTGATGACACAGAGTCCAGTGTTAAAATCTTTGTGTTGTGTGGTAATGTGTGAGAAAGTTTTTTGTGTTAAGGCAGTTCAAATGGGAGGGGAGGCAGAGCAGGCAGAGTGTTTAGCATCCTGACTGCCTGATGAACAGAGCTGTCTCTCAGTCTGCTGGTTCGAGCCTGGAGACTTCTCAGTCTCCTCCCTGATGGCAGCAGTCTGAAGCAGCTGTGTAGTGGGTGTGTGGGATCACCTGCCATGCAGTGGGCTTTCCGAGTGAGGCGGTTGCTGTGTAAGTCCTGCAGTGAGGGGAAGGAGGTGCCGACGATCTTCTCAGCTGCTCTCACGATGCGCTGGAGGCTCTTGCGGCAGGATGCAGTACATGCACCAAACCACACAGTGATGCAGCTGGTCAGGACACTTTCTATGGCACCTCTGTAGAAGGTGCACATGATGGGGGTTGAAGCTCCAGCCCTTTTCAGCTTGCGGAGAAAGTAGAGACGCTGGTGAGCCTTCTTGGCCAGTGATGCAGTGTTCCTGCTCCAGGACAGGTCCTCTGAGACGTGCACTCCCAGGAACTTGGTGCTGTCTACTCTCTCCACTGCGGTGCTGTTGATGGTCAGAGGGGCATGTTGTGCATCCCTCTTCCTGAAGTCCACAACAATCTCCTTTGTCTTCTCCACGTTGAGAGTGAGATTGTTGTGTCCGCACCACAAGGCCAGGCGGCTCACCTCGTTCCTGTAGTCCGTCTCATCGTTGTTGCTGATGAGACCTGCCACTGGCTTGTCGTAGAGAGAGAAGCTGTAGCGTTTGCACGCGCCGCTTGTTTAGCCATATCTGCATAGCGCACATTTTTAATAAGGCCTGAGGCACACAGACGATTGCTGCTGCCAGGAGGCCCAGGAGGTGCTGGCACTATTTGAGAGAAACTCTCTGGCCCAGCTGAAAGTGTGCCAGGCAGAGGCGGATGGATGAAATCCGAGCCTCTGAGAGCCATGCTTTGTACATAATGGGGTTGACCTGTACCCCCAAAAATACGGTAATCTGGGATGGTATCAGATTGCTCTTCTGCAGGTTTATGACGAATCCCAGAGCCTCCAGGTGAGTCATCACCATCTGTGAGTACTGCTGGGCTTGTGCTCTGTTGTTGGCGAGAATTAACAGATCGTCCAGATAATTCATAACTTTGACCCCTTGACGCCTCAGCGGGCTGAGGCTGCTAAGGCTGCATCCAAACATTTTGTAAATGATCTTGGAGCAGTTTTTAATCCGAAGGGGAGAGCCAGAAATTCGTAAGCTTTTTCTTTGAAGGCAAAGCAGAGATATTTTCTGTATCGTGGCCAGATGCTCACATGGAAAAATGCATCTTTAAGATCAACTGTACAGGTGTAATCCCCCAGTCTCACCGACTGGATCACCTGTCTCAGTGTGAGCATGTTGAATTTTTATGTTTTTATCCTTCTGTTCAATGCTCTGAGATACAGTATAGGCCTTAAGCCCTGGTCTTGTTTTGGCACGAGGAAGTACTTGCTGTAGTGACCTGTGTGTATATTGTGTGTTGGAACAATATTTATCACTCCTTTCTGCAATATTGCTGAGATTTCCTTCCTCAAGACATGTGCACGGTCTGGGTTTATGTTTGACCGCAGCACCCCCGTGAATGGGGGTGGCCTCTTGTGGAACTGCAGCCGGAGGCCTTGACAGACTGTTGACATGACCCACGTGTTTGGGTGACATGCCTCCCAGGCTTGAGCGTGTGCGCTAAGCCTGTGAGCAGCACGGTGGCACAACTGGTAGAGCTGCTGCCTCTCAGCGAGAAGGTTGCCGGTTCAAATCCCGGTCCGGGGCCTTTCTGGGTGGAGTTTGCATGTTCTCCCCGTGCATGCGTGGGTTTCCTCCGGGTACTCCGGTTTCCTCCCACAGACCAAAAAACATGCTTGTTAGGCTGATTGGTGACTCTAAATTGACCCTAGGTGTGAGTGTGAGAGTGGATGGTTGTTTGGTGTGAGTGAGACAGGTCCCTCTTGTAAATGAGTCCCCGTGACTCAACGAGGCTAGCCTGTATAAATAAAGGTTGAATGAATGAATGAATGAATGTGTGTTCTGGGTTGTTCGTGTGTCGTGGGTGCGGGAGGGTGAGCACCCCCCCTCGGCCCTCCACGAGCTGACCAGTTCACCAGCGGTGGCCAGGAAGTCTGCCTGCTGCAGACAGATTCCTGATGCCCCGCTGAGGTTCATTGTCTGACCTGACACCTTGTGTTTCACGAGGGAGGAGGGGTGATTGCCCTCTCCCTTTATCATGACTGTTTTCATAAAAATGGTGTTGTGGTTTTTTTTAGTTTTTTTTTTAGTCAAGGCACAGGGCAGTTTTTGCTTTTGGTACTTTATTTTCGTGTTTTAAAGAACAAAGCGTCTTTTTTACACACAGCAGAAACATGTTGTTTTGTGCACACAAAAATGTCACCAGCTTTTTGCTACTTTTCACAGATAAAGTCTGGGTTTAAAAGTCTGGGTTCCCGTACAACATGGACGGACGAACCTGTAAAACTGTGAAGTGGTCCAGTTTTGTCAGGCCAACTTCTGCTTTCTGTCCCGGTTCGTTGAGGAAGTTCTTGGCGAAACTGCTTGGCGAGGAACAAACCTGTTCCTGGCCCACGACTGGCCAGCCTGAGGCGGTCCTGCTGTGGGTCTCGGTTGCTGCTCCCCGTCGTACACTGGCCTTTTTTGCGGGGGACGGCGAGTGGCTGAGCGGTTTCGAGGTTGCACGGCCCTGCTCCCACTGGTGTCTCTGGGGGATGCGAAAGCTTTTCTCGGCATCCCCTCGCGTAAGGCTTCAGCCTGTTTTCGTCTTTGCTCCAGCCTGCTCGGGATAGAATAGAATATATCTTTATTGGCATATTTGTACCGGAGTACAAAACATTGCGATTGGCGCGCGTACCATCCTTAAGAGGGACGTACGCACGGAAAGCCACAGCAGAAATTAATCCGCGCCGCCAGACAATCAGATATAGAAAAAAAAAGGAACGTTACAGTGGGATTATCATTGGTATTCAAAAAAGAATCTATCACATTTTGTCTTAGGACATTCTATGATAAAGTCAAAAAACTCTACCAGCTTAGCACAGATAAGACAAAAGACATGTTGCATTTTGGTGGCGGTACATGGAGATAAGTCTGTGAGCAATCGTTCAGATAAACACAGTCTGCAGATGGGCTCAGCTGGCTCCATCTGAGTGTACACAAAGACCTCTGGGGGTGGGGGACCGACAGTTATTCAAACAGCTTCAGACTCCAGGAGAGGTTTGCAGTCAGCCTTTTTTCAAGGTTGCTTGTGTCCCGATTAGATTAGTTGCTTTATTTATTTTTCAGGGCAGGCTACAGTGTACTCTGGCTGTAACCTTGAGTCCAGGTGCCGTCTGGGTCCAAATCGTCCGAATTATGTGAGCTTTCATTCAATCCGAGCTACAGGTCCCCGTCTCCCGCCTGATGAAGCCCGCTCGGCTGTAAACGAGTCCCAAAACGCACCGCAGGTCTACGGTCGTCCACCACTGTTCCCATCGTACATTTCAGCTCGAACAACAGCTGGTTCATTGAGGTCACAGCTCGGATCAAAGAATCGTTCTGAGCAGGAAGTTTCGCTAGCGCGTTGATCACTGCGGAAGTCTTCCTCAGTTTCCAGTAGCAGAATCCTCCGCCTAAGCCAAAGAGCAGCGCACCTGCTACCATAAATCCAATTATCCACAGATCTTCCACGTCCTCGACTGAAAGAACGGTCAGACACATCATCTTCCACTCGCCCCACGAGTCCATAATGTAACCAACCGCATGCATGTCGAGGGGGCACGCCGGTTCTCCTGGTCCGGAGCGCTTTGTGGAAAAAAATTTATTGATAGAGGAGACAACCCACGTAATTAAATCCATTTTCCAAATTGCTTCGAGTGAACACTGAAGAGTTGCAGACGAGACAAAAATACAAAAGCATGGAGGAGAAAAACTTTAGGGCAGGAGAGGAGCAGAGAAGAGAAGCGACCTGCTTCGCCAAGAGCCGGATGCGTTTCAGAGCCCCTCCGAAGAGCCCCGGCGGTTCGATCGGGTGATGAAGGAAGGGGTACCGCTGGCACTCTGGCAGGTCCGTCAAGGTCAGCCACAGGTGGCGCTAGACGATGACCATTTCAGCCATGTATCTCCCCTGAGCGATGGCCGCGGTCCCCATCATCCTGAGGATGACGTCAGTCACCCTATGGGCTTCCTCCAGGATCTCTGCCGCAGCCTTTTTGTTCGTTGTTTGCTAGAGATCCTGCAGCTTCTCTGTCAATTAGGCCTGCATCATGGCCGAAGCGTTCATGGCGCGGACCACGAGGACCTGACCTCGGTAACATTTTTCCAACTGGGAGGCCGAGGTGCGGCAGGCCTTGCTGGGCAGAGTTGGCTTTGCGCCCGATGTCCTGGGGGCTATATGGGCCGCCAGTGTGTCCTCCATCTGCGGGACAGTGGCGATTCCTGCTGCCTCCATGCCAGCTATGTCGAGGAACTGGGAGAGTGGCAGAAGCATGGGAGCCCTGGGTTCAGCCCAGGTGCGAGTGAGCTCCGTCAGGAAATCCGGAAAAATCGGCATCCTGTACCTCGTGGCGACTGCTGTTTGGCAAAGAAATAATTCCCCGCCAACCTCGTTACTTGTTGTCGAGGTGGGGGTTCTGGCCAGCTGATCCGCAGCGTGTCCGCTGCTCTACGACACAAGTCGAACAGAGCGGGGATGGAGACATCTGTCTCTGGCTGAGTTGTCGTCGGGTTCTGGGAGAAGTCTTCTTCTTCCCCCTCGTCCTCGTTCTCAGCTTCGTCATCTGAAATTTCACCAGGAGCCTGTTAGTGAGAGCTTGTCTGTGCGTAACAGGCTCTGTGTATCAAACTCGACGGTGGAGTCCCCGACGGGGGCCACCATGTCCATACTGTCCCCCCAGTCAGTGTGTCCGCTGTCCTCCGGATCAACGGCCTCGAGCTCCGGTGTGGGAGTGAGCGCCTCTGTGGGGTCCGGGTCTCGTGGTGCTGCGACGCCACCCATGGCCTTGGCCACGATGTCCATGTGATGCTTCCTCACGGCCTCAAGCATCTGGCTGCAGTGTGGACAGGACTCGGGAGATTCCAGCGCCGTCTTAGCGTGCAACATCCCCAGGCAGACGGGACAGGCCTTGTGGGTGTCCGTCGCCGAAAGGGAGTAGCCACAGCCGCTGGGGCAGGCTTGGGAGCTGGGGCTCGCTGGCCTTTTGGTCTTCTTAGAATTTTTGGATTTTCGCTTTCCCTTCTCTGGAGCCATGGCTGAGAAGAGTCGAGCTCGTTAGCTGTGCTAACGTGGTCAGGAGACGTCCTCTTCGTCGAGTCGATAAAAAAAAAAACTATGAATGACTAATGTTAATCACGTGTATTAATTATAAAGTTTCTTATGTGTTGTGATTTATAGGTTGGTAAATGTTTAGGCTTAAGGCGTACACGTGATGTGATGCCCTGTGCTGTGTTCTGCTCAGAGAACAAAGAAGCGCTTTCTCCTGCTGACCCGAAGTTAGCAGATATTATCTTACCTGTGCCAGGTGCACTCATAATGTTTGATTAACATGTGATTATATGACATGTGAGCTTATAAGCTTAATATTAGTACTTGTGAGATTATATGTATAGCCTAAATTGGTAATTGTGTTTTCTACACTAACGTTAGAACTTCATAGAGGAATAATATGTGAAAATAATGACACACACACATTTGTATAAAAGCATCATACTGTGACATTTCAAAAGCTTGTAAAAAGACTTGTAAACATATGTAAAACGTTATTAAAAGCTATAAAATCCTCCATTACCTATGGGACAGATCTGGTTGTCAGGCCCCAGACTGACTAAGTCCTCCAAATGGGGGACAAAATGGGTCTCACTTAAAGAAACAGGTCCAGATGACATGATTTAACCACTTTTGTTGTTAAACTCAGGGATTTCTGTCAATTACAAAATGGTGTGTTCCATATTCAACATGGAATGAGTATGTGAGGGAGCATTGGTGGATAATGTGCTAGGTTAAATGCTTCCTTTTTCAGCACATGCAGGGTCACACAAGGGTAAGTGCTGTGAGTGGCTGGCAGGGAGCCATGCAGAAAGGGCATGCTACTACTGTCTCAGCAAAGTGGAAAAGTGGGACAGCGCTTGTGAACGTGTGTGAGCCTGTTTTTGGTTTTGCATGTACAGTATGTGTTCAATATGAAAAAAGAACCAGTGTGTGAGAAGGTGATTCAGGGAATAATGTTGTGGCAGTTCTGGCAATCATCCATTTCTCTGATTCTGAACTCTTATCAGACTGTCCTTTCTGAGTGAACCTA
>JBBPBX010055072.1:0-23231 GCA_038048925.1 Garcialebias charrua | reverse complement strand
TCCTGTGTGTTTCTGGCCCATGACTGCTCTGCCATTCATGGTCGGTGTTCACCAAGAACTGAGAGGAACTCCCCATCAAGTTCAACTTGTGTTTATTTGTCTTATACAGGTTAACACAGAGTTAACAGTACAATGAAGTGCTCAGGATGAGAAGAGCAGATTTGACTTGCTAAAAATCAAAGAACAAACTACTGTACGTATACTAAAAGCATGCACAGTGAAAAAGTAATTATAATATTCACAAAGTCCTGAAGAGAGACGGATATAACAATGCAGCAGGATGAATTTGAATTAACTACTGCAAGTATTTCAAGCTAGTAATATAAGCTAACATGCACATAAAGTTTTAAATATATATATATAAATATATACACATACAGTATATATAATATATTATTAATATATATTTTATTTTATATATATATGTATATATTATATATATATATATTTAAAACTTTATGTGCATATATATGTATGCACATAATCAACATTACACAGGTTGTGTGACAGGTTATTGCACAAGTACTGTAGTGACATTGAGATTTAATTATTAGTTATTACCAGTTGTTCAGTGTTATTTATTGATTATTTAACCACACCACCCCGTCAACTCATACCCTGCAGCCCGTTGAGTTCTTCCTGTTCTTAAATGACCTTGACCTTGGATCAAAGCAACGGGACCTTGCTGACCCGTACGGTGTCCATCAGTCCACGGTCAGACGGATTTTCACAGCAACTTTTATTGACAGTACTCGGCTCTACCTGAAGAGCAGATACATAAAAATCTACCTGCAGACTTCAAGGACTACCCTGACACTACAGTCACACTACTTACTACTTGTAAGAAAATAAAATGTTCAAAACATTCTGACTTTTGTCTTCATTGATGTATTATCACCCAAAAAAAATGTGTACTGTATTTTGGTTTAAGACAGGCTTAGAGTCGTTTTAGCCATTTTATTAAAAAGAAATTTGATAATGTTACATTACTGTACAAAACGTATGAGTCAAGCTAAATGAGGCACAATATTTAAACACTGTTTAAATTATATTATTATTATTACATCTTCTGACTAACTCCCAGCTTCCTCGACTGCTTTTGGAGATTTAAAAACATGTAATCAGTCAGATTACAGTGCCTCAGTGGAACAACTTGTTTGTTGTTGTTTGGATCCAATCTCAGCTCCTCACTGCTTCCCTCATGTTTGAGCTGTAGCGGTGGTGTCTTCCCACGTCTCACAAACATCTAGGATGGACCAGGGGTTCCCTCATCATCACCAACACCTGCCGTGTCCTGTGCAGTGAAAGAAAACATCTCTTATTAAGGCCTGCTACAAACAGTGATTTAACAGGTTTGACTTCAGCTCAACTTTTGTAAACAAACTTGAATTAAAATAACTTTTGTTTCTAAATCTGCTCTAAATCTCCTGCCTCCTTGTTTGAAACTGAACTGTCAGGTGGCTTTGACTCAAACAGTGGGGCTTCTGGCTCTTCCTCATGGACTGTAAACACTCAGCCCTAACTGTCACTTCTCCTGCCTCCTTGTTTGAAACTAACATTTGTGTTAATAAGAAAACATTGTACAGACAAAACACGTTTACTCAACAGATTAGCAAGGCTAACTATGTTAGCTGTGTTAGCCTACGAGGCAGTTTGGTGAACTGAAAACAAATACCGACTTACCTTCATATTTATTTATGTAGTTGGACACAAAGCTTAAATCCTTTATCCTTCTTAATGTGGGCGCTTTAGAGAAGGTCTGAATTATTCTGTAGACATTATTAACAGTGACTGTCGGCAAGTCCTGCAGAGATCTCGTGAAGAACGCCATCGCTAACACCGTGTTGACTGCAAACCGGAAGTGCGTCTTACGGGTGAAGAATGCGGAAGTGCTGGAACGGAAGTCCGTGGCATATAGCCTATTACTGGTACTTTCTACTCCTTACTTTTAAAAATAGCCTCGTTACTTTTCTTTCATTTTGCCGTATTGAGGTAACCTGAAAGTTTCGTTACATTTTAAGCAGGAATAATAGTGTTTGAAGCTGTCGGATCGACGTTCTGACTCGGTCCATTAGCTCTGACGTGTTGCTAAATACGGGAAAAGTCCGTGTGGGCGACATTTATTGAGCTATTTTTACTGGGCGCAGCTTGGTATAACTGTTCGGATGTGAAACGATACGTTTACAGAATTTTTGGGGTGCATTTAAGCGTCTTATGAGTTGAAAAAGAATCTACATTTGTGATAAGGTGACGCTACGTTCATGGCGTCTGTTTATGTGCTGTGATCGATTCAAAGCGATCACGTGACACGCGGTGCTGGTCGTCAAATTTCAGTTTTGTTAGCACAATACTGACAGATTGTCTGACTTGTTCATTCTATGCATGAAATATCGTCAGAAACTGTTTAACCGCGGTGTTTTGAGATATTTAAAGGGGTTTTAGAGCGTTTAGACTTCGGGAGAACACAAACGTCCGACTGCACGCACGTCCCTAAATGCAACACAAACGACACATCGACGTAGTGACGTCAGCCAGATAGAAAAAAAAAAAAGGAAAAAGTCCGGTGCATTTAATATCTAAAAGTTCACAGAACCTTTTCTAAACATTTTAAACACATCGATTATTTTCTTAACAGAACGTTTGTTTAAGCGATTGTCACATCCAGGCTAAAACTCATCCCAAAAGTTGATTTTTCACCGTCTTCGTTTTCAAGCTAACGGAATTAGCGGTAGTCAACGCGGCCTTAAGAGTCAACAGCGCCTCTATGGCGGCCAGGAAGAGTAATTACAGTCACATTGTGACTCCATGAAACATATGGTTATGCTCAATGGTACCCCTATATGGTTATTTTGGTATATTTAAATTTGCATTTGGATGTGTCTATTTTCAATGGGCATGTATGCAGTTGAGACAGGTAGCTTGGTGCACCCCTAGTTTTTCAACATTGACAGTGTAATGTGGTCTAGTCTAGAGGAATGTTTTTTGTGGGGGAGGTGGGGTTTTATACAATACAGTAGTATGTGTGGTGCGGCCTAAGCATTTGTCTTTGTTGTTGCTTTTTCTTACGCTACTTTTACTTTTATACTTTTAAGTAGTTTTGAAACCAGTACTTTTTTACTTTTACTTGAGTAAAAAGCTAGAGTTGATACTTCTACTTCTACAGAAGTATTTTTAAATCCCAGTATCTATAATACGGACCAGGTCAAAAGGATCCGTGGGAGACTGGAACCCCGCAATGACCCATAACCTCACTGGTAGTATTTAAACTAACATTGCAGCCTAACACTGAGACTGGATATTTTTAGATTTATCTAGCAGTTTAATAGTCTTTTTGCCTAGCACTTTACATTGAATAGATTTATTAATTATAAAATGCCATTTTATACTAATGTTGGTGTGTATATATAAGCTTGAGTTTGCATCATATGCACTACCCTTTCAAATGATTTACAGTCTTAATAAATTCAAGCCAAATGGAAAATGTAAGCTGTACAACCTCAATATTTACCTGTTTAAATAGAATCTAATGTGTAGCAACAGTTAGGGTCAGACCTTTTACTTCTTCGGTGTAATTTGAAATGAATAATAATAATAATAATAAATTCAATTTATACCGCACTTTTCATTAATAAAAATCTCAAAGTGCTACAACAATAAAAACAAGTGATAAAATCAAATAAAATCAATAATGGTATTAACTAAGATTAAAAACAGAATCATGTGGAGGCAGAATAGGCCTGCTTAAAAAATAAATAAATAAATAAATAAAACAAGTGATAAAATCAAGTAAAATCAATAATACTATCAACCAAGATCAAAGATAAAATCATGCGGGGGCAGAATAGGCTTGCTTAAAAAGAAAAGTCTTTAAACCGCTTTTAAAGTCAACCAGTGACTGTGGAGCTCTCAGGCAGTCAGGAAGGGAGTTCCATAGGTGGGGGGCAGCCACACAGAATGCCCTGTCTGAACTGATTTAGATCTGAACTGTTTTACCTTTGTGCTAAATTCTACATCAGCTTGCACTTCGAGTAAACCCAACCTTAATGCAGTTTTTGAAAGAGTTATAGTGCTGATTCAGCTGCACAAACTTTAATGTCTTAATGTAACTGCTCAAATGTACACATGGCTCTTGACTGTAAAACCATATCAAACACGAATACCCCTGCATGACTAACCGTACCTGAAACTGAAACTAAAACCTATGAGATTGAAACAGAAGCTAAAAATGAGTTAGAACTTTTAAACTGAGAAGAAATAACCTTCCTGTGTGATACAGGGGCATGTAGAACCACTATAAAAGAGCCAATGCCCTGGATTAAACAAGGAGATAAATTTATAACAGTAGAGCAGCTCATGGCACTCTGACAACAGTCCCTGAAACTGAACTATTTGGATCAGAGATCCCAAGGGCAAATCATGTAAAATGTCAGTTCTTCTACTGCCAGACTGCCCGGTAAATTTATTGGGACGGGATGGCCTGGTGGAACTGTCATTGGCATTGATGCCTACAGAAGATGGGCTAACTGTGGTCAGAACCAAGAACACACCCACACCTTCAGCCCTAGCACTGCAGGGTGTGGGTCCGACACATTAGATGTGCCAAACAAACCCCCAACTACAACGGGAGCTAAACTCCTGGATGAGGGAAAAAGCACTGTCCAAGTTCAAGACCAGGTGTCACCAGATGACCTCCATGTTACAATGTGGTACAAGAACTCTTCAGACCCTGATGTACCATATAAAGAGGAATTAGACAGAAAAACTCCAGCCAAGATTACCATTTCTTATGTGTAGGGCTGGACAATATGGCCAAAATTTTATACAAATAAATTGATGTTCACCTTGTATTTGTATTTAGCCTCCAAAAAGATGGAAATCACCATCAAATAAACATAAAATTCTCAACCCGGTGATTCTGTCGGGTCATCTGGACAGTTCCAGTTTCCAGATGACCCAACTGAGAATTATTGGATTTGGTACCTGGATTATTGAGTTTAACTTTAAACAAGAACTTTAAAATTTACAGCATTGAATTTCATAGTTAATTAAATAAAACTTTTGGGTGTTGTTATTGATGAGGAGCTGACATGGAAATCTCATGGAAATTACTTAAGAATAAAAATGGCAAAATCGATTGTATTATTGTATAAAGTGGAATAGTTTTTGAGTGACAGAGCTTTGAATATGTTGTGTGATGTAATGGTTGTTCCGTATTTGGTCTGTTGTGTTGGGGTTTGGGGAAAGGCGTGCAAAGCTTTTACAAATCCTATTTTTATTTTACTAAAAAGAGCTGTAAGAATTATTATTAGGAAGTGCTATGGTCACCCAACAAATATATTATTTCATCAATTGAAATTATTAAAATGTTATGATTTGGTTGAGCGTAGTATTTTACAGGTCATGTATAGGACAAGAAAGAGAATATTACCCCCAAATATTCAATTACATTTTGTTTAAAAAGTTATTAAACCCTGAAGGGAATGTAAATGTTTGTAAAATCTTCATTTAGAACTAGTGTGAAGGAGCTGAGTTGTAAATCAGGAAACAGGATTGTGTTGACTTGATATCATCATAAACATTTATAAAACTATTTATATGTTTTAAAAGATGATTAAATCAAAGTTGTTGGGAAGGTGTGGTGCAGGTGAAGTGAAGGTTGTTGTTTGTAGTTATTTTGTGTTTTTTGAACAAGGGGCAGATATTATAACACTATTTTCGTCTTTCTGCACCCTTTCATTCAGTGTTTTTCTTTCTTTTTATTCTGATGAATCCGTTTTGTTTTCAATAAATAAATAAAAAACATGTAGCGCTGGGGCTGTTTGTTTACGTCGTAGTTTCAGGGAAACGTTGGCTCAAACTTTATTCTTCATCTTCTGACTCTCATCATATTCTATCGAGTGGAAACTCTTCAGATTAAACAAGTAGATGTTTCCACAGCTAGTTAGAACGACTCTCCGTCACGTTTTGAAAAATAAAGAAACCGAGTAGGACTCGCTGCAGAAGAAGCCTGCAGTTTAACAAAACCGAACTACGTCCACACCGACGAATTAGTCTTTCCTCTCATCAGTGATGTCGTCTGCTTTCTCTTCGCTTGTGAAACTTTGTTCAGTCACATTCTGACGGTCATGAGCACTCATTTGACTCGTTTTGAAGCGAAAACTTAACGCACTTTGGAGACAAGCTTAACTTTTAGCCTGCAACCGCTAACGTCTGCTGCTGGACTGAGCGCTGCGTAACAACGACGTCACCACGCACGTTTTGTGTCACAGCCTTTTCTGTCCGGGCGCGTTGTTGAAGCAGCCACTTCAACCCGAACAGAAACAGAAAAACGTCAGTGAAAAGTTGTAAAATCCTATCGAAATATCGAAAATATGCTTAAACTTCATATCATCGTTATTGAATAAAAGTATATCGCAATATTTATCGTTATTAAATTGTCGTCCAGCACTATGTGTACTCTGACAATGAGAACAACTCTGCAGATGCAGTTATCTTGCCAGACACCCTAAACGCCATGTACAGAAATTATGGATCACCCCATATTTCTCTTTGTAAGGGTAAAAATAAACAATGGAAAGATCTAGGAAAAATGGTCACTTTGGGAGAGTACACAAAAGATTGGGTCGCTACTTCTGTGAACACATGGTATAGCCAGGACACAGAACTAAGCAAAAAGGCTTTGTTCTGGACAGCTACAGTACAACCAGGAGTACATTTAGATCAACAGAGCTGACAAATCTTTCTTTCTCAAGAAGAAGAAAACCTGTTAAAAAACATTCCACCACAGCTGTGGTCAACAGGACCATCAGATGTTGGTTTTGTAAAAAAGATTTACTAAAAGCAGGAGTGCTTGTGGAATGCTATGACTCACCTTGTAACACGCCTATTTTTCCAGTAAAAAAGGCCCCACCCTCTTCCGGCTGGAGGGTGGTGCAAGATTTGCAAGCAGTAAACAGGAAGAAATGTAGCAACAAGCACCTCTAAATGAACAAAAAATGTGGCTCTCAAAAGGAGCCAAACAAACAGATGGTCTTTTCACTTGTCCTGAAAACAAACCAATCCTACTGTAAGATGATTTATTTTGATTTATTTTGATGTAAGATGATTTATTTGGGCAGTTACGTATTTAGGTTACTGTGTCTTTAAGAGACTTCTTCTTCGTGGGTTTTTCTTCGGGGGTTTTTGGGTGTGTTCAGGTTAAGCGGGCGAAAACAACGGGAGACGCGGGCAGCGTTCATGAGGGGATGACGTTGTATTGAACAGCTGAATAAAGTCCGTGCAGCCAAGCTATTCCCTTTCAGCGTGGTTACTCTTTCTCCACCCCACGACCCTCGGATGTGTTTGTGACACTTCTCCACCTCAAGCGGTGGTGTTACACTGGTGGCAGCGGGTTTGTGGACGCTTTCAGCGATTGGAGCGGTGAGCACATGCTTAGCATGCTATTAGCCAGATAGCTAATGTTGCACATGCTGATAGGCGCATTTAGCTGCTGCTGAGGACGGACTTTTTTTTCTCCTCCATTTCTCTTTTTTTTTCTTCTGCTGTTAGTTACAACGACCAATACTCAGTTATGGAGAGTAATTTTTGGGAACAATTACCTTTTCATTCTGCTGCTGGCCGTGCCAGGCCACAGTACAGCCACATGTTTGTGGGGGATGGAAAAGAAGATTTTTCAAAATGGTGCAGACGTTTTGAAGTGACTGTTGCTGCTGATCCTGATGCTAATGAGGATAGTTTGGCCAAACTGTTGCCTACATGCTTGGGGGGAGCTGCTTTTAGTTACTGGGACAGTTTATCCGATGCAGTTAAAACAGACTATTCAGCCACGAAGGAAAAGCTGAAAAGCGTGTTTGGACAAACTGCTTATTTGTCGACTTTCCAGAGCTACATTAATGCACGCAGCCGCCTCCCTGGTGAAGCTCTCCCTGTGTTCGCTGCAGAAATTTGCCGTCTGGTCGAGGAAGCTTTTCCAACTTATGGCAATAATGGTAAACAGGGAGAAAAATTTAGACGCTTTATTGCTGGACTTGACCCATACCTCCAGCTGCGATGTCATGAGCAGGGGGTTAAAACATTGGAGACTGCGCTACAGTTGGCTATTCAAATTGAAGCTGCTCACCAAGCTACTAGTGTGTTCACATCCCCAGCTCCGGTGCAGTCTTCTTCTACGCCAGTTTACCCTGCTGTCTCACCTGGGTGGTCTACTCAGCTCCCTTCACCTGCTCCTCAAGGAGTCCACTCAGCTACGGGGGATGATTTCAAGAAAATGGCAAACACGATCGAAATGCTGGCGGACAAAGTTCATCAGCTACAAATGACGGTTGACCGCCAGCGTGAGGACGCATATCGACAGGACAGGCGGGATTATGGATTTCGTCATCGGAGCTCCGCTTCGGCTGGACGAGGTGAGGGCAGATATTCATCGGATGACTACCATCTGTCACCTCCACGCCGCAGAGACTCATCGGACGACCGGAACACACATCGCCGCAGCACCTTCCGCACATCACATGACGAGGAACGCAACCAACGGGAGTCACCTGCTCGAACCAGCTCATCTGAACGCTACTCGCAGGGCTACAACGCTACAAACAGGGGCTATGCTAGCCGTGGTCGCTCTCCGGGCCGCTATGAAAGTGGCCGCCTTCATCGCTCTCCCAGTCCGGCCCGGGTACGGTTCCAGTCTCCTGCACGTCAAGACCGGGAGCAGGGAAACTACAAGTAGCTGACAATGAGGGCAAATTGTCAGCTACCAACTTCTCTTTGGCCCAGACGGACAACGACATTCACCCTGACACAGGTACTATTGACAGCTTGTGTGTGACTGATGTAGACAAAAGATATGTGTCAGTTGTTATTGAGGACACTGTGGTGCATGCTTTTGTTGACACAGGAGCTGACGTTTCTATTATTAGTGAGACTTTTAGAATGGCTACACCTGCTCTTCAGAGAAAACCCATTATGAAACGGTTTATCCCTCTCACTGGGGTCACAGGTGATCCCCTTGACTCTGTAGGCTCCATTTATGTGAACCTAAGTATTGCAGGTGAGCCCATGACACATACACTTCAAGTTGTCAGAAACTGTACTAAACCAATCATTTTAGGTTGGGACTTTATGGTGGCAAATGGCATTACTGTTGACACTCGCACCATGACATGCAATGTAGCTGGTACAGCTGTACCACTAGTTAGTCCACATTTGTACATTCCCTGCCTGACTGCGGTGACAGTGGCGGCCACGGTTGCCATTCCGGCTATGTCAGAGAGGGTCATCACAGCTAATCTTGATGTACCCCTCAAAGGGTTTTTACCTAATGGTTACATTGGTGTGTTCGAACCACATTATACCGATCAGTCCTCTACTGGTATGGCATGGACTGTGGCGAGGGTAGAGCACGGTTCTATTTGTGTGAAGGTGGCTAATGTTTCACATAGTGAAGTTATGCTACATGATGGTACACAGGTGGGACATTTTCATGCTATCCTGGCAGGGGGCCAGAGTGAGTTCACCATTATGGATGGTTCTATTGGTAGTGTTAATAGACAGATACCTGACAGTCCGGGTGCAACTCCTATTATAGATGACACTGATTCAGACCTGACGCCATTGCAGAAAACACAACTGACGGACACTTTGACTTCTTTTGCTGACGTGTTTAGTCAACACCCACATGACTTTGGTAGAACTGACATGGTCACACACAAAATCATTACGAACTGTCACACCCCAGTCTCTCAGAGAGCCTACCGCACCTCTCCAGTCATGAAGGCTGAAATCCGTCGCCAAGTGGAAGCACTTAAGGCGCAAGATTTGATAGAGGACAGCTCGAGCCCCTGGGCCAGCCCGGTGGTGATGGTGAAAAAGAAAGATGGCTCATATAGATTTTGTGTAGATTTTCGAAAACTGAACTCTGTCACTATTACTGACGCACACCCCCTACCAAGAGTAGATGACAGTTTAGACGCGTTGTCTGGTTCGCAGTACTTTTCTACCATGGACATGTCTAGTGGGTACTGGCAAGTACAAATGGATCCTGCAGACAGACAAAAGACTGCATTTACTACAGGTGATGGCTTGTACCAATTTAAGGTCATGCCCATGGGACTCAAAAACGCACCTCCAACCTTTCAAAGGCTCATGGAGCTGGTTCTGCGAGGTCTACACTGGACAACTTGTGTCATTTACTTGGATGACATCATTTGCATGGGAAAAACATTTGAAGAACATCTAGACAATCTCACAGACATTCTCACTCGCTTCAGACAAGCAGGGTTAAAGTTAAACCCTAAGAAATGTGACTTTTGCAAACCGGCTGTGAAGTACATGGGACACATTGTGTCACGAGAGGGACTGACGGTGGACCCAATTAACAGTGAACGCATTAGTGACTGGCCTGTTCCACGTTCGCCGACAGAGGTACGTGCCTTTTTGGGACTGTGCTCATATTACAGACGTTTTGTGCATCAATATGCCTTCATTGCTCAGCCTCTACATAGACTTACCCAAAAACAAGTTGTGTTTGAATGGACAGATGACTGTAGCACAGCTTTTCAAACACTTAAGAAGGCACTGACTTCTCCTCCAATAATGGCATTTCCAAACTTTGATGAACCATTCATTCTGAGCACAGATGCATCTAATTTGGCAGTTGGTGCAGTACTATCACAGATACAACAGGGACAAGAAAGGGTGGTGGCATTTGCAAGTCATGTACTGTCAAAAACAGAGAGGAAATGGTCTACCTATGACAAAGAACTGTATGCTATTGTGTGGTCAGTCAGACACTTTAGACATTACCTGAGTTGCAATCCTTTCACCATTATTACTGATCATCGTCCTTTGCTTAGTTTAAGGAAAATGGACATTACGCATGACCCTACAGGACGCAGGGGTCGTTGGGCGTTGGAGCTCGATCCGTATCAATGGACAATCACTCACAAAGAGGGTAAGAAACACACAAATGCAGATGCCATGTCACGGATACCATTGGGACAGGACTCTATTGAGATGACAAGTACGACGCTACCTGAAGCTCACTCTTCGCCTAGTGATACAGGACAATCTGTCTCACTGTCTGAGGCGAGGGGTAATGATGAGGGGTCATGCTCGACCCCTGAACATTTAGAGAGGACCGATATGGTACCAAAAGTTTGTTGTGTGGACACTGATAGGACACATGTGAATGTGGGGTTTGACACATTACAACAGACATTATCTGCCCATAACGTGGACATTGTAAATGCACAACTTGCTGATCCTGTTCTCGGGGAAGTGCATAATTGGGTTAAAAACAAGAAACGTCCCTACCTCAGACAGGTAAAAGGTAAAATGCAGAGGAAACTATGGTGGCAGTTTCATAACTTGTTGCTATGTAATAACTTGTTGTGTCGAAAAGGTCAAACACCGCCTGGCAAACCTGAGGTTTATCAAGTGTTAATTCCAGTGGCACTGGTTACAGAGACAATGCAATTTTTTCATGGTAATCCATGTTCTGGTCATTACAGTGCTGAACGAACATTTAAGAAAGCATTGACAGTGTGTTATTGGCCAGGAATGAGATCTGATATTGAGCAGTTCTGTAACTTGTGTAAGACATGTGAAGTTTTTAGGAGGGTTGTACCAAAGCACAGAGCTCCTTTACAATCTATTCAGACTGAAAGACCATTTCAGTTGGTCTGTACGGACATTACCGAACTGCCAGTCACGTCTGTGGGAAACAGATATGTGCTTGTGGTACAGGACCATTTCACCAAGTATGTGAATGCATATGCTATGGTTGATCAAAGGGCTGCCACGGTAGCACAGTTACTCTGTGAAAGGTATATCCCTGAACATGGTGTCCCTGAGGAACTGTTGTCGGATCAGGGACGACAATATGAGTCAGAAATTATACAAAACATTTGTCAGAAACTACAGATGACAAAGAAAAGGACCTCCCCATATCACCCAAGAGGGAATGGTATGGTGGAAAGATTTAACAGGACTTTGAAAGAACACTACCTTCCTGCTGTGGTGCTTTCATTCAACTCTACGCCACACTCGAGCACAGGGTATTCTCCTTACCACTAGGATGACTGAATTTTCAAGATCCTGAGGACAAACCCCCTCCTTCTCTTCAACCATTAGTAGGCCATTAACTGCCTTTTGTTATAAATATGCGTGCTCACAACTCAGACACCCCCACCACACCAGACTGCATTCCAATGTTTCCACCAGGTAAGTAAGTTGCACTTCCCCCCTTAGAGAGGCCCTGACCAATTCACACATAACAGACCCTGAAGTTATCTCACAGTTGAACATTTTGGGACATCCACTGAACGGAAAGCTTTGTCTGCTCCAGAACAAGTTTATGCATACAATTGTCTTATTCTGCTGTGCTGATTATCCTATAACCCTGATGTTCTGTCAAATAAATTATTTTGCTTACAAGTACTGTCTCTCTCCTTGTCCTTGGCACATGTATATACGGTGCGTTCTGACACATGCAGGTGGCCCATTGCTGTGTTCTACAACATGCTTGACCTATTGTTGTCCGTCACCTGACGGACCGACACAGGTCACATGACATGAAGTCAACTGACGGACCGACATAGGTCACATGACCTGAGGTCAACTAACGGACCAACACAGGTCACATGACCTGAGGTCAAGTGACGGACCAACACAGGTCACACGACATGAAGTCAACTGACAGACAGGTCACATGACATGAGGTCAACTGACGGACCGACACAGGTCACATGACCTGAAGTCAAGTGACGGACCGACACAGGTCACATGACCTGAGGTCATGTGATGGACCAACACAGGTCACATGACCTGAGGTCAACTGACACGACACAGGTCACATGACATGAAGTCAACTGACGGACCAACACAGGTCACATGACCTGAGGTCAACTGACAAAACGACACAGGTCACACAACTTGATGTCAATTGACGTACCGACATAGGTCACATGGCATGAGGTCAACTGATGGACCGACATAGGTCACATGACCTGAGGTAAAGTGACGGACCAACACAGGTCACATGACCTGAGGTCAACTGACAAAACGACACAGGTCACATGAGATGAAGTCAACTGACAGACCGACACAGGTCACATGACCTGAGGTCAACTGACACAACGACACTGGTCACACAGCATGAGGTCAACTGACGTACCAACACAGGTCACATGACCTAAGGTCAACTGACACAACGACACAGGTCACATGACCTGAGGTCTACTGACGGACCGACACAGGTCACATGACATGAAGTCAACTGACAGACCAACACAGATCACATGACCTGAGGTCAACTGACAAAACGACATAGGTCACACAACATGAGGTCAATTGACGTACCGACATAGGTCACATGGCATGAGGTCAACTGACGGACCAACACAGGTCACATGTCGTGAGGTCAACTAACGGACCAACACCGGTCACATGACCTGAGGTCAAGTGACGGACCAACACAGGTCACACGACATGAAGTCAACTGACAGACAGGTCACATGACATGAGGTCAACTGATGGACCGACACAGGTCACATGACCTGAAGTCAAGTGACGGACCAACATTGGTCACATGACCTGAGGTCAACTGACAAAATGACACAGGTCACATGACATGAAGTCAACTGACGGACCGACACTCGTCACACGACATGAGGTCAACTGACGGACCGACACAGGTCACATGACCTGAGATCAACTGATGGATCGACACAGGTCACATGACCTAAGGTCAACTGACGGACCGACACAGGTCACATGACATGAGGTCAACTAACGGACCAACACAGGTCACATGACCTGAGGTCAAGTGACAGACCAACATAGGTCACACGACATTAAGTCAACTGACAGACAGGTCACATGACATGAGGTCAACTGACGGACCGACACAGGTCACATGACCTGAAGTCAAGTGACGGACCAACACAGGTCACATGACCTGAGGTCAACTGACAAAATGACACAGGTCACACGACATGAAGTCAACTGACGGACCGACACTGGTCACATGACCTGAGGTCAACTGATGGACCGACATAGGTCACATGACCTGAGGTCAACTGACGGACCGACACAGGTCACATGACCTGAGGTCAAGTGACGGACCAACACTGGTCACATGACCTGAGGTCAACTGATGGACCGACATAGGTCATATGACCTGAGGTCAACTGACGGACCGACACAGGTCACATGACCTGAGGTCAAGTGACGGACCAACACTGGTCACATGACCTGAGGTCAACTGACAAAACAACACAGGTCACACGACATGAAGTCAACTGACGGACCAACTCAGGTCACATGACCTGAGGTAAACTGACGGACCAACACAGGTCACATGACCTGAGGTCAACTGACATACCGGTATAATGGACCAGATTGCACATTTATATACGGTGCGGCCCATTGCCGTGTTCTACAACATGCTTGACCTGGCAGCGATAAATGCTTATGTGTTATACAAGGCTTGCACTGGGTCCAAGGATTTTGGACTGAGGGGTAGGGGGTGGGGGGGTGTAGGTGTAGAATTAATGGGTCATTAGCAGGGTCATTAGCATGTGAATCGACATTATATAGCCCACTGAAAGGGACCGGGGGATTTGGAAGCCAAGTTCCCTTGCGCAAAAAAGCGCAGCCTTAGTCAAATTAGTGTTACTTCCTTGTGCATGGCAGAGAGCCCAGACTACCGGCTACTGTTCATGTTTCATCGCCAACAGTTTCTGATAGTCCGACTAACTATGGTGCAGAACTAGCTCGACGGATGGACGCTGCTTTTGAGACTGTTTTTCTACATAGTGAAGAACAGAGACAAAAACGGGAATACTACTACAACAAGGACACGAGGTTCAGGCCATACGTTTGTGGTGATCTGGTATGGATGGATGATCCCACCACACAACGACAGAAGCTTGCTCCAAACTGGACTGGACCATATAAGGTTGTATCTGTGGACGACAAAGGGCTCCTTTACAAGCTGGTGGATGTGCAACACCCTCAGGCTGCGACAAAGGTCATCCACTATGATCGGTTGAAACCTTATCGTGGTTCCACAGACACATTAACAATGGAGGGCAATCAATCTGTCCCAATGACAAACATGAACACGCTGCCGAAGTACACAGCTTTGTCTGGCTCATTGCCCTTGATCTTTGGCCAAACAGCACAGACAGCAGAAACTGCGAGGCCATTGACACTTTCACCAAGGAGACAAACTGAACCAGTCTCCCAGCAGCCGGCGCAAACACCTCTTAGCTTGCCGCCTTCTGAGGGTACAGTTGTCACCAGGTGTGGGCGCATGGTTAGGAAGCCACGACGACTGTTGTCGTGACAAAGTTAAAAAAAAAAAAAAAAACTGTTCTATATGTGGACTTTGTTTATTGTTCTGAGATTGTGTTTTGGGAAGATGATTTATTTTCTCTTATTGTTACTATGGTTACCTTATTTTGAAATGAGGACATTTCATTTAGAGAGGGGGAAGTATGTAAGATGATTTATTTTGATTTATTTTGATGTAAGATGATTTATTTGGGCAGTTACGTATTTAGGTTACTGTGTCTTTAAGAGACTTCTTCTTCGTGGGTTTTTCTTCGGGGTTTTTTGGGTGTGTTCAGGTTAAGCGGGCGAAAACAACGGGAGACGCGGACAGCGTTCATGAGGGGATGACGTTGTATTGAACAGCTGAATAAAGTCCGTGCAGCCAAGCTATTCCCTTTCAGCATGGTTACTCTTTCTCCACCCCACGACCCTCGGATGTGTTTGTGACACTTCTCCACCTCAAGCGGTGGTGTTACACTACCAAAAAATCTCTATAAATGCGCAGCAATATTGAGCCATGGAAGACTCATGTCTCAACAGGAGGGATGGTATAGGATTAGTGGAAAAACTATACACAACTTATGGATTCAACTCTTATTCAAAATTTTTTTGTGTGGGTCCACTTAAGCCATTGCAAACTTATGATTCAAAACAAGGATGAATAAACTGATTGCTGAGAGCAAAAATGACTAAAATAGACTTTTTATTAGCTACTTTTGCCTAAACTTCGCCTAAACTGTACTTTTGTGTTTTGTGATCCTCATAATTTGGTATGCAGTTTAAATAAAATAGGAAATTAGAACTGAAATTAGGAATTCTTCATTCAGCTCACAGAGGGAGCCCGTTGTACAAAGGGGGCTGTATTTATAGTATACAGTCATCTCAAATCGGTGAAGATTGTCCACAACTCTGTGAGCTACTAGGAAGAAAAACCTAGTTCAGCATTATGAGGACCACAGACCAAAATAAAGGTTTAACAGCCGTAGCATTTTTAATCTTATTGATAACCTGGATAACCCTAACTAAACCGTGGGAAAGAGAGTGGACTCAAGAAACAAATAAAATAGTACAAAAAAGAAGCGCGCCCAGCCATGTAACCCAGACGAAACTTCTACAGAGGGAAGAACCATTCGTGTGTTATCATACTCCCACGTTCATTGAATCTGTGTGGTTAAAATTAAACAGCATAACGGTGGGAGGATACAATGGAAACAAAAATAATTGGTTGTTGTTAGCTGAACAAGCAGCCAACATGTCAAAACAAGATTGTGTAGTATGTATGGGCCCTAGGCCCATACTTAAGATAATACCAGCTACTCTTAGCTCTGACTGCCTGATAAACGTGATGAACCAAGCAGTACCTGATACAAACTGCATCTATTGGGACTTAAGTGTACCCTCTTTCTCCTCCAGACAAACAGAAACCGCTGTTCTCTAAAGTCGTCGCAGCAGCTAATTTTACCTGCATCAACAGAACAGGAAAAGGAGCGCAGATAGGAAATAATATAAATTAGCGAATCAAGTGGCAGACTGTAAATAAAAACGTAGACAAAATCAACTACATCCACTACAACATTCAGAGATTGAGCAACTACACTGTGGCTGGATTTGAGGCGGCACATGAGCAGTTGTCAGCTACCTCTTTAAATGGCTTTCCAGAACCGCATTGCGGTGGACATGATTTTGGCAGAGAGAGAGGCAGAGTTTGTGCCATCTTTGGTCAACAATGTTGCACTTTTGTGCCCAACAACACGGCAACAGATGGCAGCTTGACCAAAGTGTTGGATGGACTGCGTGCACTTAGTGTCAAAATGAAAGACCATTCTGGGGTTGACACCTCCATGTGGGATCCCTTTGGGGAGTATTTTGGCAGATGGAGTGGCCTCATATCATATCCTCCATCTTTGTCTCCATAGCAGTGCTTGCAGCAATCCTGATTTTGTGTGGATGTTGTTGAATTCCATTTTTAAAACGATGTTTAATCGCCTTATTAACACAGCTATTGCTCCCCTGGAAAAGCAGCTGTACACGCTGCTTCCTGTTAATGAAAATACTGATGATTTAACTGATTATGAGATCCACTTTCCTGAACCTAATTCTGCCCTGGACTCAGATGATGATAATGTCCAGGCAACTAAGGGTTAACCTCTGAGTGTAAACATTTATTGTAGATGACCTCATAGCAGAAAATCTATTGAAGACGTTATTGAGCGACTGGAGAACCTGTAAATGTGATAATCAGGAGGGAAATGTTGGAATAATTGTAAATACATATTATCACATTTATATTCTTTAATATTCTTTGTGTTTAAACTTATTCCTATTATCTTAAAGTGAACAAAAGTATGTGTTCTTTTTACTAATGCTTTGTGATGAGTTTGTGTGCAGGAAACCTGTTCGACCGGTAACACACCCTGGGCAAAGCTGGCTGTTGGAATAGCTCAGTTGTTTTCCACTCTTGGAAGAATGTGGTTCTACAGGCTGACGTGTACCTATGTGTGAATAAGTCTCCAACATGCTGACGTGATGTAGACGTGTACTTATGTGTGAATCAGTCTCAACCGGTTTTCCCCCCTCCCTCAGCGGTTGAGACACTGTAACTAGGGCATTCCTAAACTCAATAAAAGGCAAGGAAAAACACAAAGAGGCAGAGCAGGCTGGCTCTCCTTGCAAGAAAGATACTCAAATCACTTGTCTTGTTCTCTGTTTTACAGTGTGGTGTTTTAATAATGTTTGGGGTTTAAACCTGACACTGAGTGAAGAATCCATGCTCCTGGCAGTGTCTATATCAATAGTAGGAATGGAAAGACTTTAAAGAAATTCCTCCATTTCCTTCTTGTCTGTGGGAAATTCTGATGAATATAAAGAAGAATAAAATGATTTAAAAGTGTCATTGATTTTGGTGGGGTCAGTCGTATTTACCTGCTGGGTATTTTGAATACTGGGTATTATATAAGAGTTGACCTGACGCCGTAGCTGTTGTGCCAATAAACTACCAGCCTTGTCGCCGTATTCATAATATGAACATTTACTATATAAAAGTAAACGTTCAGCTTCTTTGGTAGAAATTAAATCAATCTCTGACTGAACACACATACGCTCTTTAAATAATTCCAGTGAGGGACTTATGGCATACTTTTGATCAATCTTAGCAATGGTTGTTGCCAATTCAGTGAGCCTTGAGTTATGTCTTTTATTAGAAAGAGATGTGTAGTAAATTATTTGTCCTCTGAGATAGGACTTAAGTGTTTCCCATAACAGTAAATGAGAAATAGGAGTCATTCTTATTAAACACCAGAAACTCATCAATTGCATTAGAAATAATGACACAAAATTCCTCATCTGACAGTAAAAGGGGATTGAACCGCCACAAAGGACGGCTACGTTTGTAGGAAGTTAGCTGAATATCTAATAATAACGGAGCATGGTCTGATATCATTATACTCAAATAATCAGAGAGGACTACACATGGATTGAGAGCCTGGTCGATAAAAAAATCAATTCTGGAATAAGAGTGATGCACTTTAGAAAAGAAAGAAAACTTTTTACTGGTTAGATTTCGGGATCTCCATGGGTCAATAAGACCACTCTGTCTCATGAAATCAGAGAATGCTTGAGCCATTAAAGATTTAATTAAATTACGGGGATTGGACCAGTCTAACTCTGGATCTATGACACAATTTAAGTCACCCCCTAAAATTAGTAAGTGAGAATCCAAAAACAGAAGGTTGCTCAATAATCTATTTGCGAACTCAACATCATCAAAGTTTGGGGCATATATATTAACCAAAATAACTTTTTTCTGCATTAGTGTTCCAGAGACTATTACATATCTGCCATATTTATCAGCTATTACATCAGTGGGCGAGAATTGTACTGTTTTATTAATCAAAAAAGGCGTTCAATACAGGATCAACTGGACTTTATTTGTTGCAGAAAACGTTTCGACTTCTGTCCAGAAGTCTTTTTCAATTCTGTTGTATTAATCAGAATAGCTACTCCTCTTGATTTGGAATTAAAATCTGAGTGAAAAACTTGATTCATCCAAGAGCAACGCAATCTATTGTGATCCTTAATGCGAAGATGAGTCTCTTGTAAAAACACCACAGGGAGCTTTAATCGCTTGAGGTGGGAAAAAACTTTTGATCTTTTAACAGGGTGGCCCATGCCCTTGATATTCCAGCTAATGAAACGAAGAGAGGTGCCTGGACCTGTCGTAATAGGGTCTACAGTGGCATTAGCCATTTAAGAAAGTGAAAATAAAAACAACCATAAAGAGCTGAGATGGACCGCCCCGTAACCCATACCCTAAAGTAAACCCATAACAAAACAACACCTAGAGTCTCCATAAAAATAAAAAAAACAGAACAATGGAGACAACAATGCAATACATAGCAGTTATTCACAGAAAACGTGAACACGGAGACATAATAGAGCAAAAAGATACAGAAGTGTATCTAACAAAAACCGGCTAATAACCCCCACCAACCTCCAAATTAGAATACTGGAGAATGAGGTGTCTAGGTTGGAACATATACATAAACAGTTTCCTACATCAGGGAATCTCAAGACTTTAATCGCTGCTAGAACAAAACTAAATATGGACCATACTCGCCATGCCCAGAAGCTGTTACTTTATACTAAACAGAAATATTACGAATTTGGTAATAAGTCAAGCCGTTTGCTTGCCTATCAATTAAAGAAACAAATTAATGATCGTTCTATTAACAGGATAAGAACATGTAATGGGGACGTTACTTGTGATCCATCTGCTATTAATAACACCTTCAAGGATTTTTATAAAACTCTCTACACGGCTGGTAAAACCGAGTCAGATATTGGTTCCTATTTAGATAGTATTCCCCTGCCCTCAATTTCAGAAGAGGCTGGCTCTGCCCTTGATGCTGCCTTTACACCTGAGGAGGTCTGGATGGCAATCCAATCGATGCCGAACGGAAAGTGTCCTGGTCCAGATGGATTCCCACTGGAATTTTATAAGAAATTCTGGCCGGAGATCCATCCCATACTTTTACCTGCCATAAACGATATATTAGTAGAAGGGGTTCCTCCGTCCTGGAATTTGGCCTCCATCAGTTTATTGCTGAAGAAAGATAAAAATCCCTTGGATTGCACATCTTATAGACCTATCAGTCTCCTTAATGTTGACTACAAAATTGTTGCAAAGGCGCTGGCACGGAGACTAGAAAAAATTCTTCCAACTATAATAAACCCTGATCAGACGGGTTTTGTGAAATCTAGATATGGAACAGATAATGTGCGTCGTACACTGAATGTCATTCATTATCTTAATCAGCATAAAGACCCTGCTCTGATTGTCTCTCTCGATGCAGAAAAGGCCTTTGATCGGGTAGAATGGCCCTTCTTATTCTCTGTCTTACAGAAATTTGGGATGGGGCCTAATTTTATTAACTTGATTAAAGCCTTTTATTCCAATCCAGTGGCCATGGTAAACACTAACGGTTTTCTGTCGGATGGTTTTCCTGTTCAGAGGGGTTGTAGACAGGGGTGTCCCCTGTCACCTTTGTTGTTTACGTTGTTCATTGAACCTTTAGCGGAGATTATTAGATCCAGCACAGACATATCTGGAATCAGAATAGGTGGAGATAACCATGTGATTTCTCTTTTTGCGGATGATGTCCTTTTATACTTGAAAAACCCAGATATATCAATCCCGGCGGTACTTAGCTCCATAGATAGGTTTGGTGCACTTTCAGGTTATAAGATTAATTTGGGTAAGTCTGTTGCTTCTCCTTTCAATATTCCTCAAGATATGGTGCTTCAGTCTACCTTTCATATGTCTGAAAAAGGGTTCAAATATTTAGGCATCCATATCACTCCTGCATTGAAAGACTTATTCTCATCAAACTACTCCCCCCTAGTTCTGAACATTAAGAATGATCTATCGAAATGGTCTACTTTACCTATGTCACTTCTAGGTAGGGTTAATACAATAAAAATGAATATTCTCCCTCGTTTAAATTATTTATTTCAAAACCTCCCTTGTTACTTGTCCCTCACATTCTTTAAATCCCTTAATTCTCACATTTCTCGTTTCATTTGGAACAATAAGCATCCACGAATTAGGTTTTCCACGCTTACTAAACCCAAACATTCGGGAGGTTTGTCTCTACCCAATATGCAGCTTTATTACTGGTCCGCTCAGCTTAAAACTATGTCAGACTGGTTTTCTAGTAGAGACAACTGTTTATGGTTTGATCTTGAATCTTTATCATGCAGTCCTAGAAGGTTAAGCTCCCTCCCCTTTATCAATAACCTAGATCAATTGGATACAGTAAAGGAAAATGTGGTAGTTTACAGTACTTTATTAGCCTGGCAAGACATAAAGAAATACCTGAACATCCCTTCATTTATCTCGATTCGATCCCCTCTGACTTTAAACCCAGACCTACCAATTTCCGTTAGAAGTATTGGCTTACTGAATTGGTCTTCTTCTGGTCTGACTGATTTTTCTGATCTTTTGATTTCTGGATCTATTAAATCATTTAATCAAATCAGGGATGAGAGTAACATTCCTCAAAAAGATTTTTATAAATACCTTCAAATACGGCATTTTATGGAGTCGTTGTTTAGGTCTAATGCTTTTCGTAGGGAGTTGACGGATCTGGAAAATACTCTGGTTTCAACCAAATCCCCCAAGGGTCTGATCTCTAAGTTCTATGTATCCTTACTTAGCTCTGAACCATCAAGTTTTGACTCTGTCAAGCGGCTGTGGGAACAGGATCTGGAGGTGAAATTTAGTTCTTCAGATTGGCTTAAGATTTGCAAAGGAACTTTTCCTCAATGTACTTCTATTTCTATACATGAGCAAAATTTTAAATTATTTTACAGATCTTACTATACCCCTGTTCGTCTTCAGAGAATGTTCCCCGACCGCTCCAACTTGTGCTGCAAATGTTTGAAGCATAGAGGTACTTTTTTCCACCTGTTCTGGTCATGTGACTTAATGCAGACTTTTTGGAAGGGCATCCATTCAGTGACTGAGAAGATTTTGGGTGGTTGCTTTTCTTTATCTCCTAAATTTTATCTTCTAAATGTCTTCCCTAATCATTTGGACGCACAGCAGGGCCGGTCCAAGCCTCCATGGGGCCCCAAGCGAAATTTGGTTTGGGGGCCGCCCTCTATTTTAGCTAATAATGTGGATTACTGTAATCAACAGTCAGATGATCAGATCATTCACTGACCTAACATAAACCCATTGCAACTCTGACAGCCCTGGTTACATTATCCTTTGTGTATTTTGGTACTAAAAGTAACTTAACCCCCCCCCCACCAGTATACAATGTATGTTACTGCAAAAATGTAATCTGGTTTATTATCTTTGGTTCCAAAGAACTGCAACAGTAATGTTCAAAATAATTTGGAGCACTAGATCAACAACAAACAACAGATAAAAGAACTTGGATGCATAAAAATTAATTAAATTGTGCAAAAACAGACAAAAGAACAAAAAAAATCAAGGAAATACTTAAATGGGGCGGCCGTGGCGTAGTGGTATGGCAGTCGTCCCCTGATCCGAAAGTTGGTGGTTCGAGTCCCGGTTCCCCACGCCATGTGTCGTTGTGTCCTTGGGCAAGACACTTAACCCTGAGTTGCTCCCGGTAGGACTGGAAAGCACCTTGCATGGTAGTCTGCCGCCACCGGTTTATGAATGTGTGTAGCATTCAATGTGTGTAGCGCTTTGAGATTTTCAGTAATGAAAAGTGCGTTATAAATTGTCATCATTATTATTATTATTATTATTAAATAATGTAAATGAACAATGAAACCACGTAAAATGGTTTGAACAAAGAAATTTCAAGTTGAACAATTAGTTCTTAAAACTATGTAAATATATGTAACAATTTTCAAAAGCTGAA
>JBBPBX010055071.1:5407-23232 GCA_038048925.1 Garcialebias charrua | reverse complement strand
AGCTGCTAACAAACGTTAGCCGAGAGACAGGAGCAAACGCGTTGCTATTTATGTATTTTTAAATTATGTCTGCGCGATCAGGTAACATCTTTTTATTCGGGGAGGGTTTATTAATGAGAGTTTTGGAAGATTTACTGTCTTAAAACGATAGATCTCAGACGCGACCGGTATTTTTAGCCGAGATAGCTGCTAACAAACCTTAGCCGAGAGGCCGGAGCAAACGCGTTCGCTATTTATGTATTTTTAAATTATGTCTGCGCGATCAGGTAACATCTGTAATTTCTTTTTATTTGTCCCTCCTCTTTTAACAAAACGAGTGGTGTTCCCACATTTTTAATGAACTAAAACAACAAAGTTTGGACTGTCTTCAACTGTATTACTCGCATGTAAACAAACGGTGTTTCCGGTCAACCGGAAGTCGTGTGCACATTTCGCGCAAAGCGTCATGGGGCGTAGGAATAAGGTGGATAGATTAGTATTTTGCCACCTCACAGACCAACCCATTTATTTTGAAGAAAATACACATTTAAACAATATAATAATATGCATATGCACACATATTTTGTGTGTGTAGGCCTATATATCAGAGTCAGAGTTTCTTTATTTGTCATTCGCATCACATGTGGTACATGTAGTGGAACTAAATTGTGTACACAGGGTCCCAGTTACATCCAACAATCGCAAAAATATAAAGTGTAAAAAGAAACAGTAAAAAATAATCTAAGATATAAACCAAGATACAGTATATGCTAAACCATGTGTCAAACTCAAGACCCGGGATCCAAATGTGGCCCTCGTTGACATCTTATCTGGCCCTCAAGATGTGAAACATAAAATACTTCTATCTCTTGAATTTTTTCAGTAATCTTTGTTTATGATGTCAAAAGTACCGTACAACAAACATCAAATGAGACCAATCAAACTCTTGTTGAGAAACTGTGACCAAGAAAAGATGTTGGGTTTGAGTTAATGTAGTTTCTGAAATTGGCCCTTAGTTTGAAAAATGTTTTTAATTTTGGCCCCCTTTCGTAAGTGGGTTTGACACCCCTGTGCTAAACTAACGTCAAACAGTACACTAAAAGATCTAGATACGGTGTATGCCAGTCACTAATAGTGCACAACAATACACCGAACAGCAGCAGCGCAATTCTCATAGGTTCTATTTGGCTATAATTTATACGCTTAATGCGAGTACTAACATAAACTAAACTAACATAACTAGGATTTATTCAAAGCATGCAACAAAAATACAGAAACAAGGCACCAACAGTGAAAAAGAAATAAATCTACAGCAACATGGTCCTATTGGCAGAGTGGTTCTGATGACATTGAGGTTTCTCTTAGCAACATGGTCCCGTTGGCACCATGGTACTGTTAGCGGCGTGGTTCAGTTAGCAGCGTTGTGTTGTTAGCAACGTTAGCAGGTCTTGTTAGCAGGTCCCTTCAGCAGAATGATGATAATAAGGACTGTAGCAGCTGCCTCCCTGACTGCCCTCCAGAACTGGGTCCAGCAGACAGAGTACATCCAAGGTTCCCCCATGGAACCAAGTGGGGTCCACAGAAGCCGTTTACGCATTGGCCAGCCCTCAATGGCCCGGAGCTCCCCTGGGTGTCTCTGGGCCACCCGCGTTCATTACGCATTTGCCGCAAAGCCGCCTTGAAGTGGGTGGGCAGTTCTCTGGAAGTGGGTGGGGTGCTCTCTTCACGTGGGTGGAGTGTTCGTGTTTTAAGAGAGGAGACTCGGCAAAAAAAAAATTGTTAGCTGGATATATATATATTAGTGTTTCTGCGTTTAATTTTTGTTAATAACTGATCACAAATCAGCTTATGTTACAACGTAAATAACACGAAGCGCACACCCATTTCCGCCTTTCAGCGCGACCTGAATGTCATTAAACAGCATTAAACAATAACTAATATTGTCTAACTGTTGCGCGCAGCCAGGGTTTTAAAATATAACGAATAATCTCTAACTTTTACGTGCAGCTAAAATGTCAGGAGGAGTGATTGCTATATGGGCAAGTTGGACACCTGAAAATTCAGTCTGTTCGGATAGCTCAACGAGTTAATGCGTTATCGTTTTGACCGGGAGAAGTGGGTTCGCTTCCAGCCTGGGACAAAGTTATTTTACTTTTTTTTTCTTTTTATTCACATTTTCTTTTAAATAAAAAGGAGTTTGTTCAAGGGTGGATCCCGGGCGGAAAAGGTAAATGCGAAGACGCCGAACCCGGGTTAGAAGCTGGGAGAGCCGGGGAGGGCCGGCCAATGCGTAAGCGGCTAGAGATTGGTCTATCAGGCAGACGGAGGATCTTGTTAGCAGCATTAGCAGGTTAGCAGGTCTAGTTAGCAGGTCCTGTCAGCACCCTGATGGTAACAATGACCGCAGCAGTTTCCCTCCAGAACCGGGTCTGTCAAACGGAGAACATCCAGGTTTCCCCGTGGAACCGAACGGGTCTGTAGAGTTTGGTCCGTGCAAGCAGACAGAGGATAATGGAGATATCCGCCATGACAGGCCTGAGCCCGAGGCTGAAAGGACTAAACCATGATGGCACGATGGCAAGGCAGTGACACTGAAAACTCCATAATGCTACGTTCACACCAAACGCGTTTTGAGCGGCCAAAAAGCGCGAAACGCCTCAAGGTGGACACACTGGACGCACTGGTGTTCAGACCGGAACGAGAAGCAGCAGCGGCGGCGGGGTGTGGGAGGAGTTTACAATTCAAAACTTACCCGATATCCCGACTTCCTCACTGACACTCCGCCAGGCAAGGTCCTTTTTATTTCGGTCTCTGTACAACACACAACAACGATGAGTTTCTCCTCCATACTTGAACACGAATTTGCGGGTTGTTTCTGTGTCTCACAAACAATATGTCACACTTGCGCAACATCCGTCCCCTCGTTACCGCGTCACATAGCTGACTCTCCCTGATTGGTTGTCAAGACGCGTTGAGCGGCAAAAGTTCAGCTTTTTCAAGTCGAGCGGCGGCGGCTGCCGCGGGCACCGCATGCACGGAAAACGCTCTGCCGCCCCTTCCGCGCCGCTCAAAACGGACGTGACGCGACGCACGACCCCTAGAGGCGCGTCCCTCATTGACTTTGCATGTAAACCGGCCGTTCCTCCAGCTCAAAATGCATTTGGTGTGAACGTAGCATAAGTGTGTTGTAGTTATACCCGTACGGTCGATGTGCACTGTTGGCGCAAAACAAGGTATTTTATTCCACACCAAATGTCACACAGAATTATGTAGACCTACAATAAGTTTGTGGTTATTGGTGCATTATTTCAAAAAGGTTTCAACTTGTTGAGTGAGTTATTAGGTTTCAGGTTTCTCAGGAAATGTATGTTAGCACTCATTCTGAACCAGCTCCAGTTCTGGGTTCAGGTTGCTTTCAGGACCTTTCAATGTGGGTCAGAATCGACCCTACTACATATCTTCTGACTAGGGATGCACCGATAAATCGGCCGGCCGATCGATCGGCTCCGATTTCCTTAATTTGGGGAGATCGGTGATCGGCCGATCTTTAAATGAGAAGCCGATTTTATCTACCGATTTTATCTGCCTCAGCAAAGGTTGGAAAATCCTGAAAATTTAGGGTGCATTTTGACCTTTTAACACCTGAAAATCGGTATCTGCCAAAATCTGAATCGGCAGGTCAGACTTTCTAAAAATCGGTAATCGGTGATCGGCCAGAAAATTGAAATCGGTGCACCCCTACTTCTGACGGTTTAAAACAACGGTTAAGCAAGATTGTATTGCTTAGATAGCCTTAGTCGAGTTTTGTTTCAAACAAAAAGACAAGGATAGATTATTGGACCGGGTTTTTTACTTTTGTCTAATGAGCTCGGAAACTTTGCAAGACGTGACATAAAACCCACAGAGCAGATGAAAGTATACCCTGGATTAATTGCAAGTGCATTTTACTGTTGATTTCGCCAGAGATCACTTGAATAGATTCACAATATCACATGCAGGACAGCAGAAGATTGTCTCTAATGGAAACTAACGGAGGTACCAGTGCTCATAAACTTTGCGAGATACTCTTGGACTCTAAAACTTAAGGCAGGCTATCAAAATATCTGGACTAATCACGGCACGTAGTAAAGTTTTCTTATTTTCATTTTTTTTCCATTTACCCTTTATTTATACAGGTAGTCTGAGCCATGAAAAATCATTTTCAAGAGATAACTGTTTTAGGGAGCAGATGGTGGGGGTTAAGGGCCTTGCTCAAGGGCCCAGAGTGGGGTGAATGAGGGTGGAGGCAGGTGTGGGTGTTTCACCTTTTTCCACCCACATTTTTTGGCGTTGTCGGTACCGGGGCTTGAACCGGCGATCTTCCGATCACAGGCCCTCTACGCCACCACTCCCCCATAATCCATATAATCCACCCAGTGGTTCATGGGATATTGTTGCTAGCAGATAGACAAACGAACACACACACACACACACCTTTAATCTGACTAAGGCTATAATTATTTTATAATTCTAATAGTAGCTCTGACTGAGCTGAGAGGTGCAGACAAGTGTTTGGAGCCTATACGTATCACCTATTACATGTCTGTGAGCTTCAGCACCAAATTCTGATCAGGTGGACTTATGCAGACAGTTCTTGTCTGTGTGTGTGTGTGGTTTTTTTTGTGTGTGCACGCCTTTGGGTTAAAACAGGTTGAGTCGTCAGAAAAAGGCTGAGGAATGAAAGACGGGATGAGGCAGAGACTTGCTGACAGCAGAGGCTTCCTGAACAACGTAAGAACACAGTTACATCAGAAAGACTGAGAAATAAGACACACAGAGAGACAGAGGGAAGGAACCACAGACTAAACAGGAGACAGAGATCTATTGTTTCATCAGTACACTGGGGCTGTAAGTTTAACCTCATGGTTGTAGTTCTCTTCTGACACGAAGCTAATTCAGAGGAAAAATTACTGTTATTTCCAAACAATTTAGATGTTGTTAGTCATTTTTTAGGTAACTATGTGAACTGATTTAACAAAACACTAATATTAGAAAAGCTGAGGTTATGAGCAGGAGCTCAGAGGTGATCATGAAGCTCAGTATACAGAGGTTCAGACTGATGGTTGAACAGACGGTCTCAAATCACAGACAACAAATTCTCTTTGTTCCTGGGGCCTTTTCAATCTGTCAGTGATGTTCTTCAACCCTGACCTCTACCCCATTCCCTCTTTCTTCCCCCACCTCAACCTTTAACCCCCTTGAGGGTTTGTACAGATCTTTATTAGTCTTGGATCACTTTTTGTTTTACTTAAATATTGAAATAATGACACGCAAACACAAATAACAAACTCTGTTGTCATCTAACAATGTCACAATATAACTGATGAACAACTGAAAACAGTGTCAATTCTAGGGTGTCTGATGATAAGACTTCAAATTGTTAAAAAAACACATTTATTATTTATCTATCAGTCAGTGTGTGTTTTTAATTATTTTACTGCAAACTTCTCTAAATTACTACACTAAAACATTTATATATTCATATATACTGTATCTCATCCACCAATGTTTTTGGATTGTTGGGTCGTGGAAGCATTCAGTCGACAGTATACTGTCTTCAGTGAGTTCTGGGTCTGGCCTGATATCTCTTCCCCAGTGGGACATACCCAGAACACTTCTAGAGGAGGGCATCCAGGAGACATTCTAATCAGATACTCAAACCACCTCAAATGACAGTACTGAGGAGAAGTGGTTCTACACCTAGCCTCCCCCAGATGATGGAGCTCTATCACCTGATCTAAGTCTGAGTTCAGTTAGCCTGAGTAAGTTTATTTCAGCTGCTTGTATCCATGCTCTTGTTCTTACGACACTGAGCCACACCTCACGACTATAGGTGATATAGTCACCAATATATTGGTGACCAATATATATATATATATATATAATTCCCACATGTTCCGTATGTTGCGAGAGTTTCAGAGAAATTGAGATGTCTATTTTCTAAACACAACGTCCCAGTGGCTTTTACACCCCAAAATACATTACGGCAAAGACTGATTCATCCCAAAGATCCAGTCCCCCAGCACAAACAGAGTAATATTGTGTATGCTGTTCAGTGTCAGAAGGGCTGTGATCAGTCTTACATTGGGGAAACTAAACAGCCACTGGCCAAAAGGATGGCCCAGCGCAGAAGATCAACATCCCCAGGCCAGGACTCTGCGGTCTACACTCATCTTCAGGCCAGCGGTCACTCTTTCAGGGATGAAGATGTTCACATCCTTGATAAAGAGGAACAATGGTTTGAGAGAGGAGTAAAGCCCCCAGTATACTCCCGCGTATGTCCATACACAGAGGCATGCACGCACATACGCTGAGGTATAAGCGTACCCCAGCAGCGCATGTACGTGCAAAGCTAATTTTTACAACCGCGTACGCAAACGCGGTGTTGCACAATAAACTGCCCGGCACCGGACTGTTTTGTATGCGACACCAATGTATTAAATTCCCCTTCATCACCCATGATCTGGCCTTTTCTTTTTTCTTTTTTTTTTTTGCCAAAAGGCAAGTGATCTCTTCCTCCTCCGTTGACGTCATGACTGAAATGATGAGAAATGAAAAAATTTGTCACAAGCAAATTAAACTCAGGTCCAGCGTGGCTGCGGGAGGTTCTGGAGATTTCCTGGTGTGCTGGTCTGATGTGTGGGCTGCAGGACCAGTGCTCCCTGTTTTTTATATTTTTTTAGAACTTTTTATTAACAACATATAAATACAGAACAAAGCTGCGGCGGAGGCTGCCAGCGCTTTTTTTTTGGACCCGTCAATCAATTCAGTAGGCGTGTCAGCAAATGACCAATCGGCGACCTCAATTTGTCCCCGTAGGTAAACGCTCCTTGTCTGTGGAGCTATGCTGCAGCTGCTCAGGGTGGATACTCAAGTATGATGTCTGAACCCTCTGCGTACAGTACGCGTGTACATATGCGTGAACGGATGTACGAGGGAGTACACTAGGGGCTTAAAGGAGGCCATCTTTGTGAAAATAAACCATCCATCATTAAACAAAGGTGGAGGACTCAGTGTTCAAATGTCCCCCTCTTACATTGCTGTTATTGTTAGTATCACTCAGCCCCTTGTGAATAGCAAGCAACCATCAGGGTGCTAACAATCCATCGTTAGGCTGATGGTCCTCCTTAATCACGTGAGCAGCTAGTTTTGGCTGTCAGCAGCAAACTGGTTGATCCACTATAAGAAGGTGCTATTTATAAGACTGAGCTGAATACAGCACCTCAGACTGAAGAAGTCTTTCGGAGAAAAGACAAAACGTTTCTACAATTTTTTTTGTTGTTGTTTGTTTTGTTTTTTGAATGTCAAGAGGACCAGAATTAACTTTTTTAGACTCTATTGTCTGTATTCAAAAGCAGAAAATGTAGGGTCATCCAGGTTTTTATGTGTTTAAGACATGCTTGTAGTCTAAAGGCTGAGTTAGACTCGCGCTTTGGTCCGCAGGCTGGAGCGCGCACGCTGCGCGTGCACTGTGCCGTGCGGCGAAATGCGTTTACAGTGTCGCCTCTGTGTTTATAGTTGTCCCACGGCGGCGCATGGCAAAGTGCTGTTCTTTTACGGACCAGCAGGAGGCAGTACCCTCTAAAACCTGTGCATATGTTGCAAGAAAGGTGTAGAAGAAGAAATCTACCGTAGAAGAAGAACTGTTTGACGTCACACAACAAAAACAAATAGCTTTCCGCTCGCGTGCTGAACTGTTGTCTTTATTTGCGGTTTTAATGCATGGAGTCAGCGGAGGAGAAAGCGATCACGTGACTTTTGGCGAAAAAACAAAAGAAAAGTCCGACTCCAGATCAGGAACGAAGGAGAATTTAATACATTTTGTGTCACAAAACATTCCTCCATGCGTCGCGACTCCGTCTCCACGACCACAGCGGCGCAAACAGCTGCAGGCTCCGGCGTGAAGAGGGTGAAGGCTGTCGGGTGTGGACCTGTCAATCAAATCGTAGCGCCCACCGCGCGCGCATAGGCTTGCAGAGTTTCAAAAATTCGGAGGTGCACGACACGCGCTAATCCCACGCGCGGGGCCAACGCGCAGGGGCGGGGACTGTGAAATTGCGTCACTTTTGGAGCGCGTACCTTCGCGCGTTGCGCGACGCGTCAAGTATGAATCTAGCTTAGTAACTGATTTGATTCATTGGGTTTCATGGACAAATATAACTGTATGTCAGCAGCATAACAATGGAAATGTATCCCATGCTGTTTAAAAACTTTACCTAATGGAAGCATAATATACAAGGTAAAGAGTATTGGTCCAAGCACTGAACCTTGAGGAACTCAATGACCAACTTTGGTGTATGATGAAGATTCATTTACATTTACAAATTGGAATCTACTGTATCTGATAGATATGATTTAAACCAATTTAGGGCCTGTTTACACGGCGCGTATTTTGAGTGTAACCGCTACTTTCTCTTTGCGACTTTGCTTATCGCCTACACGACGCTGCTGGCCCCCCTCGATGACTCCGATACTTTTCTGACCCTGCTCTCAAGGTGGAAGTTTTTCGCTGACCCCCCGTTGATAATGTAAACATCTCCCGTGGAGCTTTTGTTTGAACACATGCACGCAGCACGCACGCGCAGACAGCCGGCATTTTAACAATGGCGGTGGACTGGACAGTGGACACACGCACCACTTTCTGAACTATAGCTGATGGAATATATTTTGATTCTCATATTTAATTATTCTACACCTTACCTGCATCTGTGTTGGAAGAGAGCCAGCTGCCTGGATCCAGTTGTCGCTGTTAACGAGGCAGTCGGACATTTCACGTGTCACGCTGCACTATAACATACTAAATGTGCTATATATTAACAGTTTAACAATAATAAACAGTATTTATGTTAGCGTGGGAGATATTTAAATTTATCTGAGCTAAATGAAGCTATCTGGACTCGTTACGTCATGCCTAACATGCTGCTGAAAATGAAGACACCAGGTTGATTTTTTATTTATTTGTTTATTCAACACCACAAACTCATGTCACAAACACTGAGAATTAAATTGAACACTTTTAAAAACACGTTAACCGAACTTTAATGAACTGGACTCTGTTGTTTTCATCCCACTGGACCCACATCCGAACCGCCGGTCCGCTTCGTGGAACAGCTTCGACCTCGCAGGAAAAAAATAAAAATAAAACCTCAGTTGGTTGTTCTGTGATCGAACTAAACACAAGGAAAGATTATTAAGAACATGGTTTACCTTGTAGCGCTGCTGTAAATCAGCTGATTCTCACGGAGTAAAGTCAGACATGTTGACTCGGTTCCGGTCCAGTCAGCAACTGGTGCGCAGATGAAGCGGCCCCACTTGGTGTCAAATCTGTTGACTCTTATCCAAATTCCAGCTTTACCTTGTTGTTAACTTGTTGACAACAACTTGTAGTAGCTGAACTTTTAGCCAGAGAGGAAAACAGGCTGCCTCGTGTGCTCTGTTTACCCCAGGCTGCACACATGCGCAGTGGTGAAGGTTCCAAAAATCACAGCGCCATCTAATGGCCCAGCATGGTAACTACAGTAAATTCATGAGTACGGGGGGTGGGGGGAGAGAGTCGTATCCACAGAATTCGCCCATGTCAACGCAAAACTTTCAACCTAATTAACATACCCAAAAGTTGCGTTTCCCCCACACAGTGTCCGTGTAAACAGGGCCTTAGAGCCGTTCCTGTAATTCCAATATCATATTCAAGTCTCTGTAATAGAATGTTATGATCAACTGTATCAAATGTTTATGTTTATGTTTATGTTTATTAAATTTGTTCATTTTTTTTACAAAAGAAACAATACAAGGCAATCTCATAATGATAGTGTACAAAATGTAAAAAAATGAAAGGTGGCAGAAAGAAGAATAAATCTTATTATATCTGCCCCTTATCTCCAACAATCAGATTAAACAACAGTAGTCAAACCATGTAAACAATAATAATCTTCAACCAACTTTTTCCAACAGTCAGGTTAAACAATAATATTCTTCAACCAACAGTACAAAATTACTAACTCTTTTTAATTTTCTAACTAACAGTACAAAATGACTAACTCTTTCTAATTTTCTAACTAATACAATACACATTACGTTATTTCACATATATTTTTTTAACACATTTGTTTTGATCATTTTTTTAAATGTAAACATTGACTTGGCATTTTTAACTACATTCTCCAAGCCATTCCATAATCTAATTCCCTGGATTGAGGTAGAACGTCCCTTCAAACTGGTTCTGAATTGTGGTTTTACAAACAACTCTGTTCCCTTAAGATTATAACAACTTTGTCTTTTAACAAAGTGCATTTGGATATTTAAAGGTAATGCATTATTTTGAGCTCTATACATAACTGATAAAATATTATAGTCTACCAAATCATGGAACTTCAATAATTTTAGTTGATAAAATAATGTACTTGATGGATGACGGTAATGCTTTCTAGTGATAATTCTTACAGCTCTTTTCTGTAATACAAAAATAGGCTTTGTGATTGTTTTACACGCTTTCCCCCAAACATCAATACAATAGATTAAGTGTGGAACAATGATTGTGTTATACAACAAATACAGAGCTTTATCATTCAATAGGTCTCTGACTTTGTACAGTACTGTACTGCTATCGATCTAGCTATTTTTATTCTTACAGGATTTATGTAAGGTCTAACAGAACCAGTGTAGACACCTGTCCTTTGTCAGAGACCATGAGAATATAATTAATAACTTTCACCAGTGCAGATTCAGTACTGTGGTGAGCCCTAAAACCTGACTGAAACTCTTCAAACAGATTATTTCTTTGCAGATGATCACATAACTGACCAGCAATTATTTTCTTTATAGAGTTTTTGCGATGCAAGTTAGAATAGATATAGGGCTATAATTGGCTAGGATTCTTAAGTCAAGCTTATGTTTCTTAAGTAAAGGTTTAATTACAGCAATCTTTAAAGCACTGTAGTATGTAACCGTTTATTAGAGACAAATTAAGCAGATCCAAAATATGGTTATTAATTAAGGGAAATACGTCTTTAAATTGCCTAGTTGGGATTGGATCTGCTTTACAACTTTCACTGGAGCGGTTTGCAGCCGAGTGTGATGCGGCCGGGATGAGGATCAGTTCCTCCAAAGTCCGAGGCCATGGTCTTGAGCCGGAAAAGGGTAGCATGCCCTCTCCGGGTCGGGGAGGAGGTCCTGCCCCAAGTGGAGGAGTTTAAGTATCTCGGGATCTTGTTCACGAATGAGGGAAAACTGGAGCGTGAGATCGATAGGCGGATAGGTGCAGCGTCCGCAGTGAAGCGGGCGCTGTACCGGTCTGTCGTGGTGAAGAGAGAGCTGAGTCAAAAGGCAAAGCTCTCAATTTACCGATCGATCTACGTTCCCACCCTCATCTATGGTCATGAGCTTTGGGTTATGACCGAAAGAACAAGATCTCGGATACAAGCGGCTGAAATGAGTTTTCTCCGCAGGGTGGCTGGACTCTCCCTTAGAGATAGGGTGAGAAGCTCAGTCATCCGGGAGGGACTCGGAGTAGAGCCGCTGCTTCTCCACATCGAGAGGAGCCAGTTGAGGTGGCTCGGGCATCTGGTTAGGATGCCTCCTGGACGCCTCCCTGGTGAGGTGTTCCGGGCATGTCCCACCGGGAGGAGACCCAGAGGAAGACCCAGGACACGCTGGAGGGACTATGTTTCTCGGCTGGCCTGGGAACGCCTTGGGATTCCCCCGGAGGAGCTGCTCCAAGTGGCTGGGGAGAGGGAAGTCTGGGCCTCCCTACTTAGGCTGCTACCCCCGCGACCCGACCCCGGATAAGCGGAAGAACACAAAAAACTTTCTCACATATTATCACTCAACACAAAGTTTTTAACACTAGACTCTGTGTCACCAAACGGGTTTTCACTAAACTCTCGGTCATGTGCTCATACAGTTTGCACTACTTCTCATACTTGCACTAATGTCTGTATTACATCACTGCCTATAATCATAATACTGTTTACATTCTCTGTTTACATTTATTAATACTGTTTACTTTTATTACTACTGCTTACATGTAATTACTACTGTTTACATTTATTTACACTACTCTAATATCTACACCACTGCTGGTACATATACAGTGTGCTCTGAACGGTCTTATTTAGGGATGCCCAATGTGCCTTACTGCATATGCCACTTTTTGCCTCTACAACAACATCAACTACTACCTCATACATATACTGTGTACATTGACTCATACGCTGCTTTGCCACTTTGCAAATGTCAATGCTAGAAACCTTTAGTTTATTTTAGTTATACTTTTTATACTCTTTTTTTATACCACTATGCAAAAAAAAAACTCAGGACAATGTTAGTTTTACTATTTTATGCTTATGTCTATTATTATATGTTTCAGTGTTTCAATGTTTAGATGTTTACTGTTTACTGTTGCACCGAGGGACTGAGAGAAACGCAATTTCGGTCCTGTGTATGTCCTGCACTGTACATATTGCAGATCTGACAATAAAGTTGACTTTGACTTTGACTTTGAGAAGATGGATGGATGGATGGGATTGGATCTAGCAGACATGTGGATGGTTTGGATGAAGCTATTATTTTGGACAATTCAGAGAGCTCAACAGGACAAAAACAGTCAAAACATAAGTCAAGTTCTAGTGACATTTTAAAGTTGTCTAATCTGACACAGATCCAGAGGCAATACTAGGAATGTTGGTTTGAATTTTTCCCTAATTGAAACAATTTTATTTATAAAGAGTCTCGTGAAGTCATCACTGCTTATAGTTGTAGAGATGCACAAATCAACAGAGATACAATTTTTCATAGACTAGCTGCATTACTGAAAAGGAACCTGGGTTTGTTTTTATTCTCATCAATTAAAGATGAATAATACAAAGTTCTAGCTTTATGGAGTGCTTTTTTGTATGTTAGCAGGCTATCACTCCAGGATAAGTAAGATTCTCCAATGTTAGTGGTGCAACATTTTCTTTCTAGCTTCCTAGATGTCTATTTTAAAGTACGTAACACAGAACTGAACCAAGGAGCTAATCTCCTCTGATTGATAACTTTCTTTTTCAGTGGAGCAGCTTTATCAAGTTAAGTTTGCAAAGTAGTTGTAAAATTATTAACTAGATGATATAAGTCACTGCTCTCTGATGTATTACTCTGCAAGACAGAGGGAAATGACGGAAGAGATTTGTTAAATTTGGCTACAACATTTTCTGATAAGCACCTGCTAAGGTGAAATTTACTCTCAGTGACTGTGTAGACAGTTAAAGTCCATGACCCACCATGTTTTCAAATTGCATCGCCATTAATATTTATTAGTTTATTTAAAAATAATACAGGAGCGTTTATTTATATTGTAGAGAAATAATGCAAAATGTGTTATTTCATGATTTATAGCAGATTTTAGCAGAAGCTCCGGGAAGATCTGCCCCTCTCCAAATATGGGCATTCACATCACTAAAGATTCCGCCTTGGAGTTACAGGCGGAGTTTTAATAAGCCTTCATCAACTTCCATGACCGCTGCTCTAAGAGAGGAAAAAAAAAGAGAAGCGGTTGCTCACTGATGTCTGTCATATTCTGAGCAGCATCCACGTAGACATACTAGTTTAATTCGCTTGATCGCGACAAATTCATTCATTTCCGCATCGCCTTTTTATTCTCTCCCCTGACCAGACAGGTCGGGAGTAGAAAGGCAGCCGCAGCGCGGAGCTCTGTCGGTCTGGATGTACCATCGCGCGCGGGCTTCCCCGTGCTCTCTGTGCTTCCCCGTGCTCCAGCAACAAGGCTGGACAGAACCGAGCCCCAGCACGAACTTCAAAGCTGACCCGCAGCGGAACGGGGAGCCAGGGAGAAGCCGCGCGGCTCGCTCCTCTCTGGGCAGAGGAGAGGAGAGCAGCCAGCAACAGTCGCAGCGGTGTTATATCTTATTAAAAAGGTCTATAAAATAAATAATAAATAAAAGCAGACCACTGGTCCAGTTGTACACAAAAATGCACCAGGAAATATGCAGTTTTACTCTCACTCTCATAAACCTCCATGGAAACTCACTCCTACCTTCTGCCTTGCTTTCTGGGTGGAGATCAATGTAACGAAAGGCATGACCCTTCGGGACTTTTCGGCCAGGTTTCCGGATTCATTCGGGAGTGGGTTTTTTTTTTTTTTTTTTTTTAACCCTCGCCTGGCCCAAATGCAAAAATGAAAATAAAATTCATAAAATACTACAGTAATTCTCCAATATGGTGAATTGTTACTGTCACGGTGGGTGTTGTCCTTTAATGTAAATTCTAAAGTAATTAAAAAATGGTCAGACACAACAGAACTTTGAGGACATAATTACTAAGCTATTAATCTTGATATCATAGGTCAGAACCAGGTCAAGGTTGTGATGATGAGAATGAGTGGGTGTTTGGACGTTTTGGGTAAAAACAATTGACTCAAGTTTTTAAAGGCTATGCTTGAACTATTACTTTCAACATCTACATGAATATTGAAATCACCAATTATTATGACTTTATCAGTATTTAGTAGTAAGTCAGTTAAAAATTCTGAGAATTCAGACAAGAACTGATTATAGAAGCTTGGTGGACGATATATAACAACTAGTGAGCATGGCCGTTCCGTTTTCCATTTAGGATGAGATAGACTTAGACATAGTGATTCAAAAGTATTATAACTACTAATTGGTTTATTATTAATTAATACCCAGAACACATGGTCATAAGCCTTTGACAGCCTCACAAACATACAGAATGGACAGTCAAATTCAAAAGACTCCCATAAGATCTACGCAGAAGTAAAGATCTAGTCCACTGTTTCAGAACCAATAAGAATGCTGCTCTGCTCCTCCTTACTCCGTGGTTTGACCATTTGTATTCTGTGCATATACAAAATAAGTGGGAAAATTATGACAGCAAAGTTTGAAATATCAAGGTTTGGAGGTAGTGGACAGACTTGAATTTAAATGACCTCTCATCTTACAGCCATCCATCATCTTTACCTACCTCTTCCTTCCTGGGTTGCGGGGGTCACTGGTGCTAATATCCAGCAGTCACTGTGCAAGAGGCAGGGGACACCTGGACAGGTCTCCTGTCCATCACAGGGACCAATAGAGACAAACGGGACAAACAACCATTCTCTCTCACTCACACTGAGGGACAATTCAGAGTTACCAATCAGCCTAACATGCATGTTTTTGGTCTGTGGGAGGAAACCGGAGCACCCAGAGAAAACTCAGAAAGGCCTCTGGCCAGGATTTGAACCGGAGCAACCCGTCATCGTAAAGTTTAAAACTTGTAAACTCAAACTTGGTCTTAAACACAACTTCAGACACTAACATGTCTATATAATGTTTAAAGAGTGTGTAAAGTTACGTTTTGGCTTGCTCATCAGCATATTTGAAGGGGTAGTTTGCCAGTGTAGCTTTGTAGCCTGTGTTCTTCACCATATTGTTCCATGTGACCAGTCGCTGGCCAATAGCAGTTCCTCGAGGCTCGAAACCCTTAAAGCAAAAAAGAAAATGACAATAAACAAAACAGCTTTTAATCATCAAAAAAAGTTTTGTCTTTATGATGACAGTTTAGATTTGTGGTTTTAATTATTCTAATATCACCTTTCTCAATAACAGGTGGCGAGCAGTGATTTTGCCACCTACTCAAGTGTCCTATGCTGACTACATGGACCAAATTTTTTTTTTTTTTTGAGGAGTCGATTGAGGTGTCGGTGCATCAGTCACATGACCAATTTCAGTTGCTAGTGGGGAAAACAGCCTATCAGAAACTCCATTTTATTGTGTCAAATACAAACTTCATTCTACACACCAGTTTTTAAATCGTATTGATAAACCAAGTAAAACCAGAGTTATGATAAATAATCCCCACCACATCTTTCTGAAAATCATTGTCATATCTGAAGCACGTTAAGAGTGACAGGCTGGGTCTACCTCCTGGGTTTGGATGTGGGCTGCCCCATGTAGGGAGCAGGTACATGTCTTGGACCTAGGGGGTATAGAGTGTGCATCGGGATTATGAATGGAGCGTGTCGTTATTGTTTGTCTTTCTGTGACTGAGGGTGAGGATGAGGGTGGGTCTGAATGAGTGTGTCTGTGTATGAATGTTTAAGTGTCAGGCTGGGACTTGGACTGCCCCCTCTCTGATACTTCTGAGGCTACCCAGTGTCGCGCTCCTGCCACGTGGCCCCCTGGTGGGTGTTCCTCTGCCTACGGGCGTGCTTGGGGCCCTCACTATCTGGGGCTGGGCGCTTGGGCGTTTGTCAGCTCGGCCTGGTGGCTGCCTGGTGGGGCTCGGGTCCTCTGGTCCTGTCAGGTCTGGACCTGAGGGATGGGCGTCCCCGGTGCCCGAGCCTCGGTGACCGGCCCTGGGGCTACGTCGGTGCAGCGGGCTCCGGCGGGGGCCTGTGTATTGTCGCTGTTGACCCCGGGGGGTCATTGTGTGTGGTCCCTGGTGGGGTTCGTCCGGTTCTTCCACTTGGTCGGATCTGGGGAGTGGACGAGTGGCTCGTCCTGTTCGGGTGGTCCTGGGGACTCTGGGCTCGGGGTCCTTCCTGGGGTCTTGGGCTTTGATCGCCCCTTCGTCTGTCTCGGGCTTTGGGGGGACGGGTCTCTGATGCTTCACAGTCGCTACTAAATGTTCTATTGGAGGAACCTCATTCACTTATGCATGCTCACAACCACACACAAATGGATGCAGGGATGTATAGTAGATGTATGTAGATGGGTATATAAATGAATATAAATATATATGTATGTATATTGTATATATATTTGTAGGTATGGGTATGTGTATTTATAGAAATATTTGCAAGGTCATGAATATTATCAGTCTTTATGCTTGTATGTTTCGTTGTTGTGTTCTGTCATGTGCTTTGCAGGATTGTGGACGGAGGTTTGGTGTGTTTGCCTTGTGCTCTTTCTGTGGACAATTGTTGTTTTGTTGTTTTGTTTTGTTTTGTTGTCTCACTTTCTCTTTTCTTTCTTTCTCTATTAAAAAAAATAAATAAAAAAAAATAAAAAATTAAAAATAAAAAAATTTAAAATCCATCCATCCATCCATCTTCTTCCGCTTATCCGGGGTCGGGTCGCGGGGGTAGCAGCCTAAGTAGGGAGGCCCAGACTTCCCTCTCCCCAGCCACTTGGAGCAGTTCCTCCGGGGGAATCCCAAGGCGTTCCCAGGCCAGCCGAGAAACATAGTCCCTCCAGCGCGTCCTGGGTCTTCCTCTGGGTCTCCTCCCGGTGGGACATGCCCGGAACACCTCACCAGGGAGGCGTCCAGGAGGCATCCTAACCAGATGCCCGAGCCACCTCAACTGGCTCCTCTCGATGTGGAGAAGCAGCGGCTCTACTCCGAGTCCCTCCCGGATGACTGAGCTTCTCACCCTATCTCTAAGGGAGAGTCCAGCCACCCTGCGGAGAAAACTCATTTCAGCCGCTTGTATCCGAGATCTTGTTCTTTCGGTCATAACCCAAAGCTCATGACCATAGATGAGGGTGGGAACGTAGATCGATCGGTAAATTGAGAGCTTTGCCTTTTGACTCAGCTCTCTCTTCACCACGACAGACCGGTACAGCGCCCGCTTCACTGCGGACGCTGCACCTATCCGCCTATCGATCTCACGCTCCAGTTTTCCCTCATTCGTGAACAAGATCCCGAGATACTTAAACTCCTCCACTTGGGGCAGGACCTCCTCCCCGACCCGGAGAGGGCATGCTACCCTTTTCCGGCTCAAGACCATGGCCTCGGATTTGGAGGAACTGATCCTCATCCCGGCCGCATCACACTCGGCTGCAAACCGCTCCAGTGAAAGTTGTAAATCACGA
>JBBPBX010055070.1:0-23232 GCA_038048925.1 Garcialebias charrua | reverse complement strand
TAATTAAACCTGCTGATGGTTTGACTCGTAGGCGGGTCCAGGGTGGTGCGTTCACGTACTGCTGGGACGTTAGTATTTACACAGTTCTTTTCCTGTGTTTATCATGGAGGACTTCGATTTACACAGTTTTGTGGAACGACCTACAGTAGAGGTTTTGGCTAGTTGTACTAAAGAGCAACTTTTGTGCATAGCGGATTATTATGAAGTGACGTTAGATAAACGTTCAAAAAGAGAAACTGTGGAAAACGAGTTAACTGCCGAGTTAATGCAATGCCGTGTTTTTTCTGCTGTGACGTCACCGAAAGACCCAGATCGCTCTCCGTACAATTTTCAGGAACAACTACGTTTAAAAGAGATTGAACGAGACTTAGTACTTGAGCAACAGAAACGGGAACATGAGAAAGAAATAACGTTACAGAAAATTATGTTAGAACAACGGAAAATAGAGGTTGAACAACGGAAAATAGAGTTAGACGCGGAAATACGTCTGAAAGAGCTGGAACGTGGATCTGCTCCGTTTCCTGTTCGAGAATTTGACGTGAGTAGAAATGTTTCTTTAGTACCTCCGTTCAATGAAAAAGACGTAGATAAGTATTTTATCATGTTTGAAAGAGCCGCAAGTACTTTGAAGTGGCCAGAAACTGTTTGGCCCATTTTGTTACAGAGTGTGTTAAAAGGAAAAGCACAGGATGCCTATGCATCTCTTTCTGTAATTGATAGTGGTGTCTATGCTAACGTTAAAGAAGCTATACTACGTGCATATGAGCTAGTTCCGGAAGCATACTGGCAGAAATTTAGAAAATGGAAGAAAGTAGATAATCAGTCTTATGCTGATGTAGGGATACAGCACTCTCATGTCCGTATGGGATATGGGCCTCTCCACATCTCTCTGAAACTCTCAGTGTTACACCTTCTTGAAACTCTCAAGGAGTTTCTCAAGGACAAGTGGACTCTATATTGGTTAACAATTATTATGAATTAATGGACACTAATTAATCAGATTGAACTTTCTCTTTAATGTGTGTTAATTCAGAATTGATCAAACAGTATTTTTTGTCATTTCAATGATGATTTTACTAAACTGGTATATTTTAAATATGACAAAGTTAAGAGAACATCTCAGAATGATCATGCTTTGAACTGTCTGCTCTAGGCAGAATAAGTGTCGAAAGTTGAAGGAACAATCCTTCGTATTTGTTTGAACTGTTTTTGTTTCGAAGGAAAAGTGCTAGACATAGCTTGCTTTCGGTCTCCCGTCCTTTCTAAAAACAATGAATCTGTTCTCAAAACAAAGTACTGACTTGTTCACATGCACCTGTATACTCTGACGTTGTGTTCTGTGTATTGTCTACCCTATCATCTGTCACTCAAACTCACTCACTTGCAAAGTCAACCAATCAGCAGGAAGTATGTGACTAAGTCACACCCCCTTCTTAAAGGGCTCTTCCTGCATTTTGGAGTTTAAAGTTTCGAGGAGAACGAACTGACAACCTGCTTCTCCCCTGTGAAAAGCTGGAGACGGCCCGGTCATGTGTCAACGACCCACGTCTCAGCTGGAATGACAGTAAAGCCTTACTGTTGATCCATTCATTCATTTATGGAAGAATTTGTTTTCTAAAGTTTTATTTTGAAAGTCAGTCTGTGCGCTTGACCGTTGTTTCCTGCCGAGGGAGGCGAGCTTCCTCGTATCGTGAATCAGCACCCTCACGCTGAAGTTCAAACTGGACGGCCACTGGACAAACCCATCCACGTGTGTGTCCACAAACTTCTCCACTCTTGTCTCCAAGAGACGAACCTTCAACAGGTAACGAGTCGTGGTGTGTTTGAGCGTACGGGAGCCCAGCAGTCTGCTCGAGTGGGGAAGAAGGTGTCACCCAGTCTGGTTCAAAGTAACCAACTTTAGCTGAACTTAGCTTTCATATTCCTTCCTCCTATGTTTGTTTTCATCATGGTAAACTTTAAGTAATGTGCCAACAGAAAGTTCCAACTGTCTGTTTGTTTTTAATTTGAATTCTTGTCAACGTAGTTATTAAATCAGAGCTAATATCGATACCAATGTTTAATGTAATTTTTGTGATAGTTTCAATAAAAGGTCTATTTTCTGGTAGACCAATATAAATTGAAGTTTCCTGTGAAGTTACATTTCTGGCTAATCACATCACAGATTTATTGATTTATTCTGAAAAAGTTGAGACCCCGTGAATTGGTGGCAAGTTTGTGCAGATTAAAGTCTGTTCAGACTTGCGCATCTAAAGATATAGGTAAGTCAGTAAACTGACCAGAAAGTCCTATATCTCTACAATAATGGTGGTCCAGTAAGTGTTTAAATACCTTACCCCACCTTATTTCTTACATTTGGTGGCCGCGTACAGGTCTTCTGAAAGATTAAATTGATAAGTTGTTTTTGTAGCCTACGTGCTCATAACGTGTTGGCTTAGTTTTGCATCCTGGTTTTGGGCTTATAAGAATAGTTTCGGCTGGTGAGTGTCCGGGAGTTGCTGATCGTGGCATTGTCTGGATTATTTTCCCGTTAGAATTATTTTTTCATTTACATTTGAACGTAATGCTTGAAGCGGGTGAGTGATAAATGTTTTGTCTGTGCTTGTGAGACGTTTCATTACGTGTCGCGAGGCTGCATGCATTTTTCATTGTGGTGACCGCCGTGTCACGATCCTGCTTCATTTTATTACATCTGCGATTTTCTGTTGAAGGTCTGTTTCACTCATTTGCTGTTCCATTTGTGCCTTTTTCTGTTACAACGTGTGTTGCCGAGGTTCGGGAAAGCCCACTCAGCTTTTAGACCGGACCGATATCCGGTTACGTTTGACGAAAAGTCCGTTGTTTTACACAGGTAGTGTGCTGCCATCTTTGGAAGGCGGGGGAGTTAGCCTGGTTGTGTTTTAGCTCATTGACAGTATTGTCTGCGGTGTAAAAATACGTTTATTTTGTGGAAGAAGAGTCTGGAACCTTGGGTCGAGCTATAATGCTAAACGGTACCGACAAGATGGCTGCTTAAAACGCTGTGATTGGTCCATTGTGTGTCGCGTTCAAGAACGTTGGTTTCTGTAGACTCTGGTTGTCAGATTCATTTTTGTACACATTTGTGACGGTTTATTTGTGTTGTTTAAGTTCTATGCACGTGATATCGTCGAAGACTGGCTTTACCGCGGTGTTTTGCGATATTTATGACTGTTTTAGAATGTTGAAAAGACCGTTCCACGCTTTTGTTCGACCGACCGCAGGTCCGTGAACACACCGCTCGAACGGCACGTCACTAGTGGGTGGCGTTAGGTTTGGAAGACACAATTTCCCATGAACACTTGGGTTTTAGAACTACAGTTCTGTCTTCGCTGTGATTGGTCGATTACGCTGTATGTGTTGACGCATGCGCAGTGGGTGAAGCCCCCGCTCCTAGTCAACTTTCACTTGCTGCTTGTCCCGGACGAGTTTCCGTGCTTGTTTGTCCATTACTGTCATTAAAAAGACTGTTTAAACGCGGTGTTTTTGAGATTTTAAAGGGTGGATTGAGTCGGTTGCTCTGAGACCGCCGATCGCCATGTGACCAGGTCACGTGACACCGATTTTGCTGGTTTTATGAGGACCGACCTTATTTCTTTTAAACGCAGTTTAAAAGGTTTCACAGTTCAACCGATTTTGCTCGCATGAGTTCGTTTTTGTGTAAGTGGGGCTCTGAAGCTGTACCACGTAACGCTTTGGGTCTGTCTGCTTGATGCTTTTCATCCGTGTTAGATGTACTGTATGTGGGCTAAAAGTTGCAGCTTAGCTCACAGGTGACAACAGCGCCTTCATAGCGGTCAGATAGAGAAATTACAGTCGCTGTGATATACATTTCCAGCGCTGTCACCCCATCTGCTGGTTACTTTAGAAGACGCAGTCTTCCGGTAATTGCCTTCTGCCTTCAACACCATGATCCCCCAAACTCTGATAGACAAACTATCCACACTTGGACTAAGCCCCTCTATTTGTAACTGGGTCTTAGACTTCTTAACAAACAGACCACAGTCCGTGAAGATCCACAACTTCTCCTCCTCCACCATCACCCTCAGCACTGGCTCTCCTCAGGGATGTGTGCTGAGCCCTCTTCTGTTTACTCTGCTCACATATGATTGTACAGCCACACATCCAGGCTGTCATATTGTTAAGTTTGCAGATGATACAGCTGTGGTGGGATGCATCACAGATAATGATGAATCCAGCTACAGACAGGAGGTGGAACATCTGGAGAGTTGGTGCAAAGAGAATAACCTTCACATGAATGTGAAGAAGACGAAGGAGATGATTGTGGACTTCAGAAGGAACAAACACACCCACACCCCACTGTATATAGGTGGATCTGCGGTGGAGGTGGTCTCCAGCTACAAATACCTGGGTGTACACATGAATGATAACCTCAGCTGGAGCAATAACACCACCAGCCTGATCAAGAAAGGTCATCAGAGACTCTACTTCCTCAGACGGCTGAGACGAGCCGGTCTGAGAAGCTCAGTCCTCACCTCGTTCTACAGGTGTGCAGTGGAGAGCGTCCTGTGCTCCAGCATCAACGTGTGGCATGGAGGCTGCACAGTTGCAGAGAGGAAAGCTCTACAAAGAGTGGTGAAGGCTGCACAGAAGTCTGTGGGAGTCAGTCTCCCCACCATCACAGACATTTACACCTCCAGATGCAGAAAAAGAGCCACCTGCATCATGAAAGACCTCACTCACCCAGCACACTCACTCTTTGCACCACTCCCCTCGGGACGGAGGTTGAGGAGCATCAAATGTAGAACCACTAGACTGAGGAACAGCTTCTACCCTGAGGCTGTCAGACTCATGAATAAATAAATAATAAGAATAAACACTGCAAAATGTCACATCATGCTGATGCTGATCTGTTTCTTGTTGCTGCGTTCATCTGTGACCATCTGCTCATGTTCGTGCTGCTGTTTATAATGATGTTTTTCTACTACATTAGGGCTTAGTGTATTACTAGCTGATGTCTCTCTTAGTTAATCCTAGATGTTATTATTGTTTTTCTCTTGCATTTGTTGTTGGATGTAACTGGGACCCTGTGTACATAATCTCGTTTTCAACACATGTACTACATGCGGTGCAAATGACAATAAATTCTCTCTGACTCTGACTCTGACTCTAATTTGTACATGTTGAATGTTCCTGTTTTACACGGGATACATTTTGAGAATATTGTACACACAGCACCCTTTCATTTGATTTTCACATATAATCAAATGTTGATGGCAGGACAGTTACACAGATTTAATACAGACATGTCTGTTGTTGATAAAATTTGACACTTTTATCATTGATTCTGTGCAAAACATACTGTCTGTTTTTATTTTATTTTAAACTGCAAGTTTAAAATAACACACGTGAGGCTTCTTTTGTCTTGATTTTCACAAAGTCACACAAAATACAGCCAATTTTGTTTGACCTCGTCACAGATCGACAAGTTAATAGGAATCACTGGTTTTTCTTTAAATTTCACATCTTGGACTCCATGTTGACTGCCTCAGGCATCACATGGTGAGAATACACACTGTGGAATGAGACCCACGTTATTTGATTTTTCACAGAACATCAGTACAAGGATGGACGTTCAAACAGGTGAACCACCTGGGGGGCCTCTTGCTCTGTTTATCCTAGATGGATGGATGGGGGCCTTGGGATTCCTGCCCGTGCTTCCCGCAAAGTGGGGGAATCTGCCTCGTCGTATGCTAATTACTTAGCTGCTAGGAACGTCCGTCAGGATAAGTGGGAAAATCCCCTGTCATTCTACGACAGGCTAATCTCGGTCTACTCCGGGGGCAAACCTGTCCCTGGATTAGAGGAAAATGTGGAGTTTAAACGTCTTTTCATTATGAATCTTATGCCTTTTCAAATGAAATGTGTTCATTTTCTGGTTGATTGCAAAAAAGATTCTATGGAAGTGATAAGACAATATGCTACGTCAGTTTTTGAGGCCGAAATACAACCTAGGGTACCATCAGAGGTTTGTACAGGTCAAAAGGTCACATCCCTCTCGCAGACATTAGACGAGGTTCCCTCTACTTCAAAGTGCGAGAGTGAACAGAATCGTCATGACAACAAACCACAGGTTGTGTCCAGCTGGAACAATGACTCTGACCAGTTCACAAGGAGTACTGCTCCTCTTTCGCCTCAGGGTGAAAACCCTGTGATGAGCAATGAACCACAAAAGGCAGGTGTTCGCTCTCTAGATGAACCAAGATGGTTCAGATCGAACCAGAAGAGTTCTCACCTAGGTCTCACAGTGGGTGAACTTCGAGAGAAGTTGATGTCTGGGAACCGTGACCCTTTGGAAAAGGGTCTGTCCCGACATGTGCCCCCGAGAAGCGGCCCTCCTGCCCCTGCCCCTCGAACTGCACAGTTTGAGACATGCAATGAGTCACACATGCTCCAGATTATGGGAACGGCGCCTCCGCGCGAGGACGTGACTGAGGTTGTGGTTTGTTTGTCAAATGATTCGAATGTTACAGTGGTTGACCAAGCTGACACAACGTATGACGTTGTCCTTGATGATAACACAAACAACCTTGTTCCACCTGATGAAGCGACGCGCAGCACTGCCTTTTGCAGCAACTCAGTGCACACAGTTGACATCAACAACGTCAACACTGACATGAATGCTGACAGCAAACAAATTGCTGATGATCAGCGTCCTGAAAGTCCAGATGCTGACAGCAAGCAAATTGCTGAAAATCCACATCCTGAAGGTCATGAGGCAGACAGCCATCATGATGCTGACAGCGACGACGATTACACAGACAGAGTCACACGTACTCAGACACGTGTGGAAAAACCTGAACGGTTTCTGTGTAACTTTATAAAAAGGGGGATAGCTAAGAGAGCTTACCTGCCACTCACATTGGAAGGGGTCCTCGCACAAGAAGCGCTCCTGGTTAGCGGCTCAGACGTGTCTATCATGTCAGCCAAACTGTTTGAGGAGCTAAGGACCGCCGCTAACGATGTTGACAGGCAAATACCCTTTGTGAAAGACACTTATGGTGATCAACTGGACCAGACTCTGGCCCATCACGAGAACCTCCTCTGCGAGCTGACACATTCAGCGCTCACTGAACACTGCCTACCACAGGTAGGAGAAGGTGTGGAGACCCAAGGGTCCCACACCGATGACGCTGTACTGTCTTATGGGACAGGTAATTCAGCAAACAGCCAAGCTTTCAGTGAAGTCTTGGTTCAAGGACATCTGAGCCCACAAGGTGACAGTCTACTACACGCTGACAGTCACTTGGACTTCATTGTTACTGATTTTGAGGACCCCTCCTCGAACAAAAGGGGGGCAAACTCACACTTCCTACCACAGGTAGAGGACGGTGTAGAGATCCGAGGATCACGCACCGAGAACGCTGTGCTGTCCTCTGGGACAGGTAATTCAGTTATCATCCAAGCTTTCAATGAAACCTTGGTTCAAGAGCATTTGAATCTAGAACTACTCAGAGATGACATAGTTCTTACAGACTCAAAGAGCACCTCTTCATTCATGAAGTGGGAAGACATACATCACAACGACAGAGACACGCCTGCGACGGCGCCGACAGTTGTGACACACCTGCATTACGCAGAAAGAGGTAAACGTACAGAGATACGTTGGCCGAGACCTATAAGGTTCCTGTACAAGGTTCCCCATAAACTGCGCGAACAGCTTAAACTAAACAATGGCATCCTAACTCGTGCCCATGGACGGACGTCCACACCCGTGTGCGTGGTCCCTCATGACCACAGGGGGGTGATGTTAGGTCATGCCCATGTCAAGGACAAAGATTTCAATAACCCCACAAACGACAAAGATCTCGAAAACTCACAGACTTCATGGGAAAAGAAGGTCGTCCAAGCACAGGATAGTAAATAAACTAAACAGTTTAAACTATTCTAGTTGCGAAAAGAAACCGTTCCAACTAGAACTTAGACACGCTAAGCATAAAACCCACAACAAAAACTAACCTTAACAACCGTTTAAATCTGCAGGATTTAATTGACATCGGTTATAAAGCTAAGAACTGTTTTTCTTGTGTGTAACACGTTGGAATCTGACGACCAGAGTGAGTTTGACGTAGTGAAACGTTGTGTTTAGTTGCTTGATTGCTACTTTTGTGTTATTGAAGTTGTTATTGTTTTCTGAACACTCCCAGCCAAAAGAGGTTTTGATTGTTGATTAGTTGAAGACTTAAATGGATTTAACTATGCCAACATGTTGTTCATTTTGTTAAAGATCTCAATCTTTGATGAGTCATAGTAGATTAATACTACTTAAAGGACAACACCCACCATGACACTAACAATTCACCATATTGTACAATTACAGTAATTTATTATTAGGTCTATTTTCATTTTTGCATTTGGGCCAGGCGAGGGTTAAAAAAAAAAAAAAAAAAACCCACTCCCGAATGAATCCGGAAACCTGGCCGAAGAGTCCCGAAGGGTCATGCCTTTTGTTACATGATCTCCACCCAGAAGGCAGAAGGTAGGAGTGAGTTTCCATGGAGGTTTATGAGAGAGAGTGCGTTAAAACTGCATATTTCCTGCATATTTCCTTGTGCATTTGTGTGTGGACCAGCGCTCTGATTTTATTTATTATTTATTTTATAACACCGCTGCGGACCTGTTGCTGCTCTCATTCATTCTGCCCCAGAGGAGCGAGCCGCGCGGTCTCTGGCTCCTCGTTCGGCTGGTCACCTTTGAAGTTCCTCGTGCCGGTGTAATTTGCTCCCTCGAGTGTATTTGCTCTCGTCAGCCTTGTTGCGGGGAGGTATCGTCCTATCTCCATAGGGAGGGTCGGGAAGCACGCGCGCGGGCAGAGCTCAGCTGCGAGGCTGGGTGCCTTTCTGATCACGGGGGGAGAATAAAAAGTCGATGCGGAAATGAATGAATTTGTCGCGATCAAACGAATTAAACTAGTATGTCTAAGTGGATGCTCGCTCAGAATATGAGTGAGCGACAGCAGGATTAATCAACACAACACAGGCAGCTTTAGGGAATATTTAAAAATGCTTCCTTTTTCTTTTCCTCGCTCGCCTGTAACTCCAAGGCGTCACTTTGGTGACGTGAATGCCCAAGTGAATGCCCATATATGGAGAGGGGCAGATTTTCCCGGAGCTGCATGCTAAAATCTGCTATAAATCATGAAATAACACATTTAGTGTTATTTCTCCACAATATAAGTAAACGCTCCTGTATTATTTTTAAATAAACTAATAAATATTAATGGCGATGCAATTTGAAAACATGGTGGGTGTTGGGCTTTAAGGTACTATAATCTACACTGATCTCCCAATCATTTAGGTAGAACCGATTCGATCGTTGCTATTCTAGATCTATTCATTTTGATGAGTCTCGCCATAGACTTCAAAATTTTTAGGGATTACCAAATCTTGCGTCGTTCGTCTAAAAGACAACAGACATTTAGACCAAACTAGTTTCATTTTTTATTTTAGTTTAACCTAAACTAATTAATGAATGGAGGAATAGTTTGAATGAAGAGGCCTTCGTTACAGAAGCCCTCCACATTTCTATAGGTATAGATCCCTATTTCTGATTTTTACAGCATTGATCCACCCCTTAATTGGTAATTTTAGCTGATCTAATCCATGATAGCTTACATACCAGGTGCATATAGGTAAGGCTTAATGTAGAATCCCAATCATAAGCCCACCTAAAACCACATAATTGCATGACACATTGAACCAGGGTGGCACCGACTGGAAGCCATCCAGCCTGCAACCTTCGATGTGGGGACCTGCTGATCCAACGTTGGTCTTCAACCTTCATCCAAGGGCCGCCTCCTCTGCTTCAATCGAGGGATCCCCTCTACATGCTGATTAAATTCCATTCTTGCTGATGAAATCAATAACCCCCATCGTTGTGGATTTACCGTTGTGGATTATAAGACTTTGTTTTCCAAGGGATCACAGACTCAGTTTTCCATGGGTTAACAGACTATGTTTTCCAAAGGATTGAAAGCTTACCGCAAAGGGATTACCTACGAACAGTATGGAATTTCCAAAAACATTATGGGAGTATAATTTTGAACTTTTTGATTTTTCTTTTTCCACTTGCTGGATTACATAGAGGTCAGAGACATTCGGTGGTATCCTTTCGTGTTGGAACTCATCCCCAAGGACAGGCGATGATTTCCAAAAAGGGGGACTGTAGGGATACAGCACTCTCATGTCCGTATGGGATATGGGCCTCTCCACATCTCTCTGAAACTCTCAGTGTTACACCTTCTTGAAACTCTCAAGGAGTTTCTCAAGGACAAGTGGACTCTATATTGGTTAACAATTATTATGAATTAATGGACACTAATTAATCAGATTGAACTTTCTCTTTAATGTGTGTTAATTCAGAATTGATCAAACAGTATTTTTGTCATTTCAATGATGATTTTACTAAACTGGTATATTTTAAATATGACAAAGTTAAGAGAACATCTCAGAATGATCATGCTTTGAACTGTCTGCTCTAGGCAGAATAAGTGTCGAAAGTTGAAGGAACAATCCTTCGTATTTGTTTGAACTGTTTTTGTTTCGAAGGAAAAGTGCTAGACATAGCTTGCTTTCGGTCTCCCGTCCTTTCTAAAAACAATGAATCTGTTCTCAAAACAAAGTACTGACTTGTTCACATGCACCAGTATACCCTGACGTTGTGTTCTGTGTATTGTCTACCCTATCATCTGTCACTCAAACTCACTCACTTGCAAAGTCAACCAATCAGCAGGAAGTATGTGACTAAGTCACACCCCCTTCTTAAAGGGCTCTTCCTGCATTTTGGAGTTTAAAGTTTCGAGGAGAACGAACTGACAACCTGCTTCTCCCCTGTGAAAAGCTGGAGACGGCCCGGTCATGTGTCAACGACCCACGTCTCAGCTGGAATGACAGTAAAGCCTTACTGTTGATCCATTCATTCATTTATGGAAGAATTTGTTTTCTAAAGTTTTATTTTGAAAGTCAGTCTGTGCGCTTGACCGTTGTTTCCTGCCGAGGGAGGCGAGCTTCCTCGTATCGTGAATCAGCACCCTCACGCTGAAGTTCAAACTGGACGGCCACTGGACAAACCCATCCACGTGTGTGTCCACAAACTTCTCCACTCTTGTCTCCAAGAGACGAACCTTCAACAGGTAACGAGTCGTGGTGTGTTTGAGCGTACGGGAGCCCAGCAGTCTGCTCGAGTGGGGAAGAAGGTGTCACCCAGTCTGGTTCAAAGTAACCAACTTTAGCTGAACTTAGCTTTCATATTCCTTCCTCCTATGTTTGTTTTCATCATGGTAAACTTTAAGTAATGTGCCAACAGAAAGTTCCAACTGTCTGTTTGTTTTTAATTTGAATTCTTGTCAACGTAGTTATTAAATCAGAGCTAATATCGATACCAATGTTTAATGTAATTTTTGTGATAGTTTCAATAAAAGGTCTATTTTCTGGTAGACCAATATAAATTGAAGTTTCCTGTGAAGTTACATTTCTGGCTAATCACATCACAGATTTATTGATTTATTCTGAAAAAGTTGAGACCCCGTGAATTGGTGGCAAGTTTGTGCAGATTAAAGTCTGTTCAGACTTGCGCATCTAAAGATATAGGTAAGTCAGTAAACTGACCAGAAAGTCCTATATCTCTACAATAATGGTGGTCCAGTAAGTGTTTAAATACCTTACCCCCTTATTTCTTACACTGATTATGTCAGGGAAAAGGAGCTACTTTTTGATCGCTGGTGTACTGCGAGTGCAATGACTGATTTTAACCAGCTGAAGCAGCTAATGTTGTTGGAAGATTTCAAATTAAACTTACCAGACAGAGTAACCACATATTTAAATGAAAATAAAGTGCCTGACGTTTCTAAAGCTGCAATCTTAGTGGATAAGTATATGCTGATGCATAAAATACACTTTGAACGTTCAAGCTTTGATAAAACTCGAAGCCCTAGTCATGTTAAGACCAGTTTTGATTCCTCTCAACCTTTTTGATACAGATCTAATGGTAATGGTAAATTTAGATGGCCTGTTGTTCCTCACAGAGACTGTGATGTAACTACAGAACGACGTGAAAGTGATGTGAAAGAACCAGTGAGATGTTACTATTGCAAACAGGAAGGGCATGTAACTAGAACCTGTCCTAAGTTACATAGAAAAGAACCAAAACCTGTAGCTGCACTTAAAAGGTTAGATAAAACGTTTTCCTCTGTGACAAGAACCTGTGAACGTGATGGATTCAAACCTTTTATAATGGAAGGGTTTATCTCTACATCTCCATCAGGAAAAATGATACCTGTTAAAATACTCAGAGACACAGCCGCTTCACAGTCATTCATTTTGGACAATATTTTACCTAGAGATGAAGTTATTAAAATGGAAGCTGGAGTCCCCATTTGTGGTTTTAACATGCAGGAAGTTAATGTTCCTTTATGTAGGATAGTGGTTCAGTCAGAGTTGTGTTCAGGAGACGCTGTGGTAGGACTGCGTCCAAACTTTCCTATAGAAGGCATCTCCATGATTATGGGTAACGACTTGGCTGGAGGTCGCGTTTTAGTCACTCCAGAGGTGACTCCTGTCCCAGTGATTTCCCCTCAACTAGATAACTTAGCTCGCACATTTCCTAATGTTTTCACCTCTTGTGCAGTTACTCGTGCAGCTCTTAAACGCCAACAGGAGGAGGAGAAAGCTGAAGAAGTTGAGCTGAGTGACAGTTTTTTCAGTTCTGAGACTGACCAGAGCCCAGTAAACCTCAGAGAACACTTTAGAGGGGGTAAGACTCTCATGGTCCAGGGAACAGTTGATTAATCTTCAGAAGAGCGATGTTAGTTTAACATCATGTTTTATTGACACAGAAACTGACAGTTCTGACATTCTGAGTAATGGTTATTACTTTAGTGATGGCATTTTGATGCGTAAATGGACTCCATTGACAGCCTCTTCTGATGAAGAGTGGCGTAGTGTAGAACAGATTGTTCTCCCTACTCTGTATCGTCCAGAGGTTTTACGTTTGGCGCACGACAGTCCCTTAGCTGGTCACCTGGGTATTAGAAAAACATATGACCGTGTGTTACGTCATTTTTTTTGGCCAGGTTTAAAGAAAGATGTCGTACTTCATTGCAACTCATGCCATTTTTGTCAGATAGCTGGAAAACCGAACCAGACTGTCCCACCTGCTCCTCTTTTTCCTATCCCGGCTATTGCTGAGCCTTTTGAGAGAGTCTTAGTGGACTGTGTAGGACCACTCCCCAGAACAAAGGCTGGAAACAAGTACTTAGTTACTGTGATGTGTGCCTCCACTCGTTTCCCAGAAGTTTTTCCTGTAAGAAAAATAACAACCCCAGTGGTGGTAAAGGTGTTAACCAGGTTTTTCTCATTGTTTGGGTTACCACGGGTGGTGCAGACCGACCAAGGCAGCAATTTTATGTCGAGAGTGTTTTCACAGGTCATAAATCAATTAAACATCCAGCATACCTGTTCGGCTGCGTACCATCCAGAAAGCCAGGGTGCCCTTGAACGATTCCATCAAACATTAAAAACCATGCTACGTACATACTGTCTGGAATTCAACAAAGATTGGGATGAGGGAGTGCATCTCCAGATGTTTGCTATACGGGAGGTAGTTCAAGAGAGTTTGGGTTTTAGTCCTGCTGAACTGATTTTTGCACACAAAGTTCGTGGTCCCTTAAGGTTGTTAAAAGAACAGTGGGTATGTGAGAAGTCTGACAAGAATTTGTTAGACTATGTATGTGACTTCCGTTTTAAATTAGTACGTGCTTGTGAAATAGCTAAAACTAACCTACAGATGGCACAAGCTAACATGAAATCCCTGTTTGATTGAAAAGCTGTAGCACGAGTGTTTCAACCGGGTGACAAAGTGTTAGTTTTACTTCCTATTCCTGGTAGTAGCTTACAGGCCCGTTATAGCGGACCTTATGTCATTCAGAAAAAGCTAAATGATCGTGACTATTTGGTTTCTACTCCAGATAGGAGGCGTACTTCTCGTCTTTGTCACATCAACATGTTGAAACCATACATTGAGAGGGTTAGTGTGTTAGCTGTTCCCCTCTGTGATGTCCCCAGAGTAGCCGAAGATGTAGAGCCCCAAAAGGAGCTCTCCAGTGATGAACAGGAGGTGGACAGTTCCCCTTCTGCCATTCTTGAAGGCAAGCTTTTAAATTCACATTATCTTCAGAACCTACAGTTGTTGTTCTCCCATCTTGATGACAATAAAAGGGATGAACTAAGACAGTTGATATTTTCTAACGCCTGTTTATTCTCTGATGTCCCTTCTAGGACCGATGTCCTAAAAAACGATATCGATGTGGGTGAAACAAACCCCATTAAACAACACCCTTATAGAGTGAATCCGGAGAAACGCTTACGTATGAACAAACAAGTGCAGTACATGCTAAACAATGGCTTGGCCATACCCAGTACTAGTGCATGGAGTTCACCTTGCTTGTTGATAGTGAAACATGGGGGTGATGATCGATTTTGCACTGATTTCAGAAAAGTAAATGCTGTAACCAAACCAGATTGTTATCCTCTCCCTAGAATCGAGGATTGTGTCGACCATGTGGGCGCTGCACGCTTTGTAACCACTTTGGACTTATTGAAAGGTTATTGGCAGGTGCCATTGACTGAACGAGGTCAGGAGGTCTCTGCTTTTGTTACCCCTGATAGTTTTCTTGAGTACTCAGTCATGGCTTTTGGCATGCGTAACGTTCCTGCTACCTTCCAAAGACTAATGAACATAGTCCTGTCCGAGTTACCCTTTTGTGAAGCATATCTAGATGAAGTGGTGGTGTTCTCAGATACTTGGGAAGATCACTTAAAACACCTACAAACTGTTTTTACACGTCTGAAAGAAGCTAAGTTGACGGTTAATCTGGCTAAATGTCAGTTTGGGCACGGAACTGTGACCTATTTGGGTAAACGTGTTGGAAGTGGTCAAGTACGTCCAGTTGAGGCAAAAGTGGAAGCAATATTGTCTGTCCCAATACCTTCCACCCGGACGGAGCTGAGACGTTATCTAGCCATGGTGGGGTACTACAGAGGGTTCTGTAAGAACTTCTCTGCTGTGGCTGCTCCCCTAACGGATCTTCTCAGCCCGAAAACACCTTTTATCTGGTCTGAGAGGTGCCAAGAAGCGTTTGATCAAACAAAAACATTGTTAACTAAGGCTCCAGTGCTAGCTGCACCAAAATTCGATGTCCCTTTTAAACTGGCTGTAGATGCTTGTGACTCTGGAGTAGGAGCTGTTCTCATTCAGGAAGGAACAGACGGAGTGGAACACCCAGTTTCCTATTACTCCCGGAAGTTGAACAAACATCAAAAAGGGTACTCGACCATAGAAAAGGAAGCCTTGGCTTTGATCTTGGCACTAGAGCATTTTGAAGTGTACATTGGAGGATCTTGCGATCCCATTATTGTATACACTGACCACAACCCCCTTACCTTTTTGCATCGGATGTGTAATAAAAATCGACGCTTAATGAGCTGGTCTTTGCGACTGCAGCCTTTTAACCTCTCCATATTACACATTAGAGGTAAGGACAACGTTATAGCCGATGCCCTCTCTCGTTTTTGAATACCTTGCCCCAACTTGTCTTTTTGTATGGTGCTATGTAGCCGGTGTCCCCCACAAGACTACATTTTCCCCCATACAAAACACTGGTGGTGGAGGTGTTATGTATCCTGAGATCCTGAGGAAGCTACCCATGCTGACACCTACAGTTTTTTGTATATGTTGACTGCAGACAAGTTTTGTTGGTTAATCAGTCTGATTATGATCAGGCTTGTGTGTTCAGCCAGAAGGACCTGAGTGACACGCCTATATATACTTCAGAGTGAGAGTGCTTGAATGCGGAGGTTGTGAGCTCAGAGTTTGGTTGCTTTGTGCTGAGCTGTTTGGGTACTGTTTGGGTACTGCTTGGGTACTGTTTGGGTACTGTGGGGTGTTCTCCGCCCGCCCCTGTCTGTCAGGAAGGTTGATCTTCTGTTTAGAAGATTGTTGGTGAGTAGCTAATTGCTCATGTTTGGTCCTGACTGTGCTAGATGCACTTAGAAAGTGTCTGCTCATGTGTGCTTGTGAAGTTTGACTATGCTTGAAGCACTTAGGAATGGTTGCTCATTATTGACTTTTGTTGTGCTTGGTGCACTTGGTGGCTGTAGGCTACATTAATAACTTTTGGATCCTGCTCAGAAGAGGCTGACCTGTGTGGTTTGGTTAGCTTGGTTTAACCAGGAGGTTGTGTGGCTGGTGGAGGCCAGCTGTTTGGAGTCTTTTTGTTTGCCTAATGACAAAGTGAGATCGGTAGCTCAGTTCTCGGTTTTCTTTTACCCCTAGAGTCCCCTTTGGTTAGGTAGTCCGTCATCAGACAGGCTTCGACGGCCCTGTTTTCATGGGTTGGCCCTGCGCTGGTGACGTTATATTATTTTTGGCTGACTCACTCTTGTCCACCATTTATTTGAACTTTTGTCTGTTTTTGCTCTTTTTTTGTTGCCCTGTGCCAGAAGACGGTGCACTCCGCACCTGGAGGGAGGAGTCGGGCAGTTTTTCAATAAACCTTTTTAATTTACCTTCTGCCTTCTTGTGTCCTTTGTCCATTTAATGTGTTCGGCCCGAGCCAGCCGTAACAGCTTCTCACCCTATCTCTAAGGGAGAGTCCAGACACCCTGCGGAGAAAACTCATTTCAGCCGCTTGTATCCGAGATCTCGTTCTTTCGGTCATAACCCAAAGCTCATGACCATAGATGAGGGTGGGAACGTAGATCGATCGGTAAATTGAGAGCTTTGCCTTTCGACTCAGCTCTCTCTTCACCACGACAGACCGGTACAGCGCCCGCTTCACTGCGGATGCTGCACCTATCCGCCTATCGATCTCACGCTCCAGTTTTCCCTCATTCGTGAACAAGACCCCGAGATACTTAAACTCCTCCACTTGGGGCAGGACCTCCTCCCCGACCCGGAGAGGGCACGCTACCCTTTTCCGGCTCAAGACCATGGCCTCGGATTTGGAGGAACTGATCCTCATCCCGGCCGCATCACACTCGGCTGCAAACCGCTCCAGTGAAAGTTGTAAATCACGAACTGATGAAGCCAGTAGGACCACATCATCTGCAAAAAACAGAGAAGCGATTCTAAGGTCACCAAAACGGATCCTCTCAACACCTTGGCTGCGCCTAGAAATTCTGTCCATAAAAGTTATGAACAGAATCGGTGACAAAGGGCAACCTTGGCGGAGTCCAACTCTCACCGGAAACGAGCCTGACTTACTGCCGGCAATGCGGACCAAGCTCTGACACCGGTCGTACAGGGACCTAACAGCCCTTATCAAAGGGCCTGGTACCCCATACTCCCGGAGTACCCCCCACAGAACCCCCCGAGGGACGCGGTCGAATGCCTTCTCCAAGTCCACAAAGCACATGTAAACTGGTTAGGCAAACTCCCACGCACCCTCCAGGACCCTGTTGAGGGTTAAAAAGCTAATATGTTGTGTGGCCATTTATGATGAGTGAAATAAATGGCCACACAACATATTAGCCTTTTATCTGTAAAACTGGTTGAGTTTTAGCCATTTTTTGTGTTTCTATAGTTCATCTGATTGTGGCAGCCATCTCAAACTAGGCTAACTTCAAAAAGTAATCAGTCTAGATAGACTCAATGATTACTCTCTGAAAGTTTCATATTTAAACCCATTCTGTGGTTCCTAAAATATTTAAGTAACACTGCAGACAAACAAACGCACACACAAATATGCACACAAACACAGACATGGTAGGTGGCTGGTGATATTACACTGCAAAAACGTAAAATCTTACCAAGTCTAATTTTCTAATTTCTAGTCAAAACCTCTTATCACACTTAATATAAGTCAAAAACATCTATCTAAGTTAGACATAACAACTTGTTTTGAGACAATGCATCTTGAAAATCTTGATAAGGCAAAAAGTCTTGAAAATATCTTGTTTTGAGTCATTTCTTATTTGAAACAAGCTTTTTTGACATTTCATAAACATTTGCAGTTGTCATAAGGTTTGTAAAGCGTGAAAATAATCTTGTTTCAAGATAACAAACTAACTTGAATTAACACAAATCTGCTTCTTTGATCAGCATGCCCACTCAAAGTATTAAACATTCTATTTTTTATACAGGTTCTGTTTAATTTTGGACAGACTCCATTGTCCTATTACAATTTCTTTAAACCAAAAGTTCATTAACATTTTCTATATTGTATTTTTTTCCAAGGCTGAATACTACATAAACATACCTACTGTGCAGTTTATATTAAATAGACAAATAATGCAGGTTCATTTCACATCTTTATTTTAACATATAATTTAACATATAATTGATTTGGATGGATGGATGGATGGATGGATGGACATGTTTTTATCCCCCTCATTGAAAACGTTACTAGAACTGCCTTCTTTCACCTGAGTTATATCACTAAAATTAGAAACATCTTATCCAAAAATGATGCAGAAAAATCGTCCGCTTATCCGGGGTCGGGTCGCGGGGGTAGCAGTCTAAGTAGGGAGGCCCAGACTTCCCTCTCCCCAGCCACTTGGAGCAGCTCCTCTGGGGGAATCCCAAGGCGTTCCCAGGCCAGCCGAGAAACATAGTCCCTCCAGCGTGTCCTGGGTCTTCCTCTGGGTCTCCTCCCGGTGGGACATGCCCGGAACACCTCACCAGGGAGGCGTCCAGGAGGCATCCTAACCAGATGCCCGAGCCACCTCAACTGGCTCCTCTCGATGTGGAGAAGCAGCGGCTCTACTCCGAGTCCCTCCCGGATGACTGAGCTTCTCACCCTATCTCTAAGGGAGAGTCCAGACACCCTGCGGAGAAAACTCATTTCAGCCGCTTGTATCCGAGATCTCGTTCTTTCGGTCACAACCCAAAGCTCATGACCATAGATGAGGGTGGGAACGTAGATCGATCGGTAAATTGAGAGCTTTGCCTTTCGACTCAGCTCTCTCTTCACCACGACAGACCGGTACAGCGCCCGCTTCACTGCGGATGCTGCACCTATCCGCCTATCGATCTCACGCTCCAGTTTTCCCTCATTCGTGAACAAGACCCCGAGATACTTAAACTCCTCCACTTGGGGCAGGACCTCCTCCCCGACCCGGAGAGGGCACGCTACCCTTTTCCGGCTCAAGACCATGGCCTCGGATTTGGAGGAACTGATCCTCATCCCGGCCGCATCACACTCGGCTGCAAACCGCTCCAGTGAAAGTTGTAGATCACGAACTGATGAAGCCAGTAGGACCACATCATCTGCAAAAAACAGAGAAGCGATTCTAAGGCCACCAAAACGGATCCTCTCAACACCTTGGCTGCGCCTAGAAATTCTGTCCATAAAAGTTATGAACAGAATCGGTGACAAAGGGCAACCTTGGCGGAGTCCAACTCTCACTGGAAACGAGCCTGACTTACTGCCGGCAATGCGGACCAAGCTCTGACACCGGTCGTACAGGGACCTAACAGCCCATATCAATGGGTCTGGTACCCCATACTCCCGGAGTACCCCCCACAGAACCCCCCGAGGGACGCGGTCGAATGCCTTTTCCAAGTCCACAAAGCACATGTAAACTGGTTGGGCAAACTCCCACGTACCCTCCAGGACCCTGCTGAGGGTGTAGAGCTGGTCCAGTGTTCCACGACCAGCACGAAAACCACACTGTTCCTCCTGAATCCGAGGTTCGACTATCCGACGGACCCTCCTCTCCAGAACCCCTGAATAGACCTTACCAGGGAGGCTTAAGAGTGTGATCCCCCTATAGTTGGAACACACTCTACGGTCCCCCTTTTTGAATAGAGGAACCACCACCCCAGTCTGCCAATCCAAGGGAACTGCCCCCGATGTCCACGCGATATTGCAGAGTCGCGTAAGCCAACACAACCCCACAACATCCAGAGCCCTAAGGAACTCAGGGCGAATCTCATCCACCCCCGGAGCCCTGCCACCGCGGAGCTTTTTAACCACCTCGGTGACCTCAGCACCAGAGATTGGAGAGCCCGACCCAAAGTCCCCAGGCTCCGCTTCCTCAGTGGAAGACGTGCCAGTAGGATTGAGGAGATAGATAAAAACATGTCCTTCGAAGATAAAAACATGTCCTGATCAAAAATAAGACCAAGATTTTTAACATTAGAGCTGGAGGCCAGATGCCATCTGTTTTATGATATTCTAAATCAAATGTTTTATGATATTCTAAATCAATATTCAGGCTTGCTGAAGGATCGGCAGCTGTTTAGAAAAAATCAAACAGACTCCTTTAAAATGATGTGTCATTTATAAAGAGAACTGTGATTGATGAAGGAAAAAGTGAAACAGATATACAATTTGTACAATCACCTCAGATGTACAATAAACATACAAGTCACACACAAACTGTTATTTCCTAGGATTAATATGTTATTTTAAACCCTGCCACAAAAAAAACTGTAAAACTAAGAGTTATACACTCACAAGGCATTGATGTTAAAATCTCTCACTGTGACACAGAGTCGGGAAGCCACTTCAACTCAGATGAGGAGCACACATCAACACGGACTGGACACCTGGATCAGAGGCTCTCAGTAGACTTCAACGTTTATCTGAGTGGCTCCATTTTATACCTTATGGTGTGTGTGTGTGTGTACGTGTCTATATGATGACTTCACTCACATCTTGATACAGACATGTTTTTTAAGTGCGAGGCAGTGCCTTGCACGGGTGAGGAATAACATTTCTTTGACTAGCCTGTTGCATCTCTTACCAAAAAGGGTTACAAGGTCATATGTGAGAAGAAACGGGGCCCTTGTTTCTCCCATACAGCCTGTGCCTTTAAAGCAAAATTGCACCACTACAATAATAATAATAATAATAATAATAATAATGTCATTTTCTGTCATCTGTGTGTGTTTCCCATACACAGACGAAATTCGTCTCTGCATTTAACCCAACCACCACCAGATGGTGCAGTGAGCAGCCATAGAAAGCGCCCGGGGAGCTGGAGAATTAGGTGTGCACTCATAGACACCCCAAGGTGTGTAGTGGCCGGGGCGAGAACCCGCGTCCTTCGGGTCCCAAGTCAGAAGCCCTGCCACTACACCATCTTGGCTCCACACAAGGTCAGCTTGACACTAATTATATGGTCAGCTTAATGAATACACTAAATTTGATAAAATAGTCAGAAAGCATTAATGTTGCTTGGTTTATCTCATTCCTCACCATCCAAGGAGGGAAGACTGAAAAATTAATTCATTTGACTCTGTTCCGTTTCTGCAGACCTATCCTGCAACAACTAAGTCCACAATGTTCTAAACTCTTAAACCTACTAATTTGACAACATACATATATGTTTATTTTATTTTATGTACCTACTAAATTTTACTCAACAGCTCTGCAGAACAGCTGCGACTCAGTTCTGCTCCGACTTGGTTCCTATTTGGCAGACCTAACCTGCCATTTCTGGTTGGCTCTCTTGCTCATGGTAGTGGTGGTGGGTTTTCAAGGTTTTGTTTACAAGTGTTGCAAGAATGGAGCGTATGCTCAACAGATGTATCAGTGCAGCTTCAGTGGGTCGAAATGAGTTTTCTCTTAAGGGTAGGTGGACTCTCACTTAGGAAAAAAACTCAATGTACAGTGTAGAGCCACTGCTTCCTCACAGCAAGAGGAGACAGTTGAAGTGGTTTGGGTATCTGGTAAAGATGTACCCTCTCTGTTGATGTTTTCTAGGCATGTCCAACTGGGAAGAGACCCTGGGGAAGACCCTGGACATGCTAGAGAGACTAAGTCTAATGAGTGGACTAGGAATGCCTTGGAATTCTCCCAAAATAACTGAAAGAAGTGTCTGTGGGAAGAGACGTCTGAGCCTCATCTGACTCAGTAATCATTCTGTCAGATGTCTAACTGTATGAATATTTTATTTATTTATTTTTATATGTCAAGTCATTCATGAGATAAAAGGCAGACAAGTTTGCTGCCAAAATTTAATTTCAAAGTAAAAGATAAAATATGTTATTGAGTGCTCTGAATGGGTGGATGCTAGTCTAATACCAGATCAAATGTTAGCTTAAAATCTGTAGAATTTATACAGTTATAGTCATTGTTTAAGGAACTTATAGCTTCAAATACCATCATGAACTTGGTTGACCAAAAATTTATCTATGCTAATACTACAAACAAACAAACACACGCACACACACAAACATCATGGTCTCGCCTTCAGAGGCAGATGGTAATGGCATCTTGAACATTCTCAATGTAAAATCCTGTATTAGTTATGAGGATTAGTCAGAAGAACTAATAGGAGGAAAAGTCTAATTTATCAGAGCTGTGTGGAGACACAGCTGTGATTTGATTATCCCAGCGCAGCACAGTTTCCACCTGCTGTGAGGCTGCAGTCGAGACGCATGCTGTCATGTTGCATGAGGTAGCAGAACAACCCATGTGTCTCTAGGGAAGACATTTTATATGCTTTTATGACTTGTCGGTTTAACAAAATGAGAACTATCTTAATCTATGCAGAATCAAGCACAACAGAATCATGGCGGTCCTTCAGTGGAGACAGATTTCCATCCTTTATGCATATTGTCATGCATTATAACAGCTCTACTCAAACTTGGGAGACTTTAAACTGAAAGCTTTGTTTGAAAGCTTCAACATCTGTATTCATCGTAAGATGGAAACAGTTTAAAAATAATTATCATATAGTCACTAAAACAGCAGCTGTTAAACCATGATAGACTCAATAAAATAAACCCATTGGTAATCATTGGTTCCACATATCTATCCATCCATCCATTATGTTTACCTTCTTCTTCCCTTTCGGGTCATGTGGGTCACTGTTGCCCATTAGAGGATGACACAGGTGTGGATTTTCACTCCTGTCCTGGTCCCACAGAAAAATCCTGTCCTGTCCCATTTCTGGTAACATGACTCCTGCTCTCATCCTGCTCCCTTTCAGAATCATTCCCACTCCTGTACTGCTCCCATTTTCTCTTCCATTTAGTCTTCAGGAAATACATTTAATTTGATTTAATCTTCTACCAATTCCGTTTTAAATTATTTTGTGTTCTGCAGTTTTATGTCAAAAGATATGGCAACATGAACAGTTCATCTGTGATCAAATAGAGGCATTTATTATCTTAATCCAACCAAAAACCTTCACTAAAGGGCACAAAACAAATACATGACCTGCAGTCCATACTTTTTCTACGGAG
>JBBPBX010055068.1:12158-23234 GCA_038048925.1 Garcialebias charrua | reverse complement strand
ATGTACAGCTGATGCACCGATGGGGCTTGGTTGGATGCTCAGTTCTGCTGTTCACATTTATTGGGGGCTTGTCAAAAATGTGAACTTTAAAATTCTGTCACCTCATGTTTGTTGAGGACTTGACTTCAGTAGTTTGAAGCTGGCTGAAGCTTCTCTTTGGAGCTGATTGCACTGAGTGCTGTCAGCTGTGCGTGCTGCTGTTGCTTGTGATACATTCAAGGGCAGTAGGACATTTGTATTTTGGTTCACTGTGGTCTGTGTGCAGAACATTTGGTAGTGAGCTGTTTGGGTAAGCTGTTTAAAAAAAACTGTTTACTGTTTTTTGTCCACAAAAATGGCATTTGATTTAAGGAAATTTCTTGAACAGCCCACAGTGCAGGTCGTTGCAGACTGCACGAAAGAACAGAAGCTGAGTGTAGCAGACCATTTTAACATTGACATTAGAAAATATGCTGATGACGAATGGTTGGGGTGTGCACTATTTTATGAATTAAATTAGCTTAGGATTTTTCCTGAGATGAATGAGCAAGTGTGTTTGAGAGAAAAGGAGGAGGAAGATGAAAGATGGATTGCAATGAGGAGAAAGGAGCTCGAAGAAGAAGAGCTTATTCTGGAGCAGGAGCGAGCTGCTTTTAAAGAAAAACAAATTGAACGACAGCGTGAACTACAATTGTTTTTTAAAGAGCAGGAACAAGAACAACAAAGACTTCAAGCTGCTCGGGAACAAGAAGAAATTGAACGACAAAGACTTCAAGCTGCTTGGGAAGAGAAGAGACGTCTTCAGGAGCAAGAACTGCAGAGAGAGTTTGAGCAAGAAATAATGAAGTTGCAGAGGGAGTTAACAGAGTTGAGGCTCAATGCTGAACGGAGAAAACAGCGTTCGTGTCCCACTGTGTGTCATCCAAAGGTGACACTGGTGCCTTGCACTCAAGCAGGTGAGCCTCTCACACTTCTACAGGAGGAGGCATCTCAAGAACATCGACCAGAGGAGAAGAAGGAGGATGACGTCGATTTGGGTGACAGTTTCTTCTTATTTCATGTAAGTGAACTTGAAACTGAACATGAAACTGAACATAAAACTGAACAAATCCCAGTTAAGTCAGATGGGGATTTGAAAAACTTGGAAGAAGAGAAAGATGACATCGACTTGAGCGATACATTTTTATTGTTATTCGACACTGAACGAACCCTAGTTCAGTCAGATGAGAACATAAAAAAACTAAAGGAGCTGAAGGAAAATAATATTGATCTGAGTGAATGTTTTTTATTTAGCTCTGAAGCAGATGAAGTCCCAGTGAGCTTAACTGATGAGGACCCAGAAGAAACAATTCCTCCTGTTTCTTTTCTTCTCTTTTAGCTCCTGCAGAAAACCATGAAAGAGTTGTGGTGGATGAATTGGGACCATTGACTGGAAGTGCAGCTGAATATACATTTTTTCTGACTGTGAGAAATGAAATGCTGCAACCTTATATTGGACATGTTGTAAATGATTCTGTGTCTAACTGTCTCTGCTGTGTTTAGTGTGGCTGGGAACAGATCTGTTACAACTGACGCAAGGGTGCTGTCCAGTGCAGAAAATGAGGAGGACAGATTCCCTCTGACTGTCATGACCAGTATCCAGTCTCACACTGACATCATTAACTATGGTGTTAGTATTTGTTTGGTATTAAGTGCTAAACAAAAGCTTAACAGGGTAGACCCAGATAAGTGTTGCCTTTTTGGTTTTAAAAGTTTTTGAGTGTGACTGTAGAATTTGTTAGCGGTTTGATTGACTAGTTTTTAATGATGTTTTTAGTCCATTTAGGTGATGTGACCGCTAGATTTTTAACCTCTAAGGGCCTGTTTTTTTTCTATGGGTGGATGTGTGATGTTTCCTCTAACATACACATCACCCCCATACAAAATAACTTGCGGTGGGGGTGTTATGTACCCTGGGGGTGAGACCGTTTAAACATCATTATTTGGTTTAGGTTGGCTACAGTCTGCTAAAAACACCAGCAGCCTGCTACAGCACCTTTTTTTTAACTCAACCTTAATCAGGCTTGATTAGCTCTGCTGAAACACCTGTTGATTCTCTGCCTTTTAAATACCTGAGGCTGAGTTCTACAGAGTGTGGAGGTTTGAGATTGCCAGTTAAGGTCGGTGGACGTAAGCAGGGGCTTGTTGGAACAACTTGAGACCCTGTGAAGGTAATTCAAGTTTGATGAAAGCAGCGTTAGAGCTGCGTGTGTGTGTGTGTGTATGTGTGTGTGTATATGCTCAGGAGTGTACTCCATCCACCCTGGCCACCGTGTGTTGAGCTCCCATGGGGAGTTTGTGTTGAGCTAAGGGTCTGAAATACTGGGACTGTCTAACAGCTCATGTGGAGCTAAGGTTTGCTCCTGTGGCAGCTCTAGTGCTTACTAAAGTTGTGTGAGTGTGGAGGCTTGATACGTGGCGTAGTGGTAATGGCAGTCGTCCCCCGATCGGAAGGTTGGAGGTTCGAATCCCGGTTCCCCACACCATGTGCTGTTATGTCCCTGGGCAAGACACTTAACCCCGAGTTGCTCCCGGTAGGACTGGATGGCGCCTTTCATGGCAGTCTGCCGCTACCGGTGTATGAATGCGTGTATGAATGGGTGGATGGTTGGTATTGTAAAGCGCTTTGGGGCCCCTCATAGGGGGCTGGAAAGCGCTATATAAACAAGCTCCATTTACTATTTACAAAAAGGTTTGGCTTGTTAATCAAGTAGAGGCTGGTGTAGGAAAAAACACTAGAAGTCAGCTGAAGTTCATTTTGGAACACGCTGAAGATACACTTCAGGTAAAATTGAGTGCTGAGTGACAGCCGTGGTGCTATGTTGTGTGCAGACACTGGGAGACCTCCACCCTCCCTGTTTGTTTGTGAGTTTGCTCCTGGGGGAGTAGTAGTTGAGTTGTGCAGACACTGGGAGACCTCCACCTTCCCTGTTTGTTTGTGAGTTTGCTCCTGGGAGAGTAGTAGTTGAGCTGTTTGAGCTCTTAAAAATGACTATTTAGAGATCTGTGTGGGTTGAAGGACCTTAATTGCTGGTTGAAACTTTGGCCTAGACTAAGAGGTGTGGGCCTATGCCTGTGAGGCCTAATTAAGTCCATTATTGGAGACACTGAGGGCAGTGTCTGTGCAGCTGTCCAGGAGGAGGACGACAGCTGAGGTTAACAGTGAGGGACTGTTACCTTTTCCTTTTAGTTGTACTTTTTTGACTTGGTGAGTGCTGGTAGTCCTGTTTTCACTTTTTGTTTGTTTAGAGGGACTTTTGGTAAGGTAGATCGTCGCCTGGGGAGACACGACGGCCCAGTATAGGGCTGGGTTTGCCTGGGCGGCGTTTTTATTCATTTTGGCCAGACTCACCTGTCCACCAATCCGTTGAACTTTTTTATTATTTAAATGTCACATTTTTGTCATCTGTGTATGTTCCCATACAAGACGAAATTCGTCTCTGCATTTAACCCAACCACCACCAGGTGGTACAGTGGGCAGCCATAGAAAGCGCCCGGGGAGCTGGGGAAATAGGTGTGCACTCATAGACACCCCAAGGTGTGTAGTGGCCGGGGTTCGAACCTGGGTCCTTCGGGTCCCAAGTCGGAAGCCCTGCCTCTACACCATCTTGGCCCCCTGTTATTTAGTTTCCTTCTGGACGCTGAGCCACAAGAGGACGCTCCAGACCTGGTGGGAGAAGCCAGGGAGGACCTTGCCAGCCTGGAGTGCTTTATTTTAGTTTAATAAAATTTAATTTAATTCTTTTCTGTGTCCAGTGTCCACTTTGTATGTTTTGGTCCTAACGGGTCATAACAGTTGTGTTTGTTGAACATGCACAGAAAAGAAGGGGGTAAATAAGACATTTTACATTCATCTGGCAACCCTGGAGCTGCATTCATTGTGCATGCAGTGTCTGCATGATCAGTTACTGGTGAATACACCAACGTCTCTTTGGAACCTGGATTTTATTAGTTTTACTCCTACAAGCTGAAAAAGAGTGAGCAGCACAAAAACTCTCTGTTCTCTGACATTTATTACAACTGGTGTTATTGATTACAACTGTTGTTATTGATTACAACTGTTATTGATTACAACTGTTATTGATTACAACTGTTATTGATTACAACTGTTGTTTATTACAACTATTGCTGTTTATTACAACTGTTGCTGTTTATTACAACTGTTGATGTTTATTACAACTGTTGCTGTTTATTACAACTGTTGCTGTTTATTACAACTGTTGCTGATTACAACTGTTGCTGATTACAACTGTTGCTGATTACAACTGTTGTTCATTACAAGTGTTGTTCATTACAAGTGTTGTTCATTACAAGTGTTGTTGATTACAAGTGTTGTTGATTACAAGTGTTGTTGATTACGTGTTGTTGATTACAACTGTTGTTGATTACAACTGTTGTTGATTACAACTGTTGTTGATTACAACTGTTGTTGATTACAACTGTTGTTGATTACAACGGATGTTATTTATTACAACAGATGTTATTTATTACAACGGATGTTATTGATTACAACATATGTTATTTATTACGGATGTTGTCTGTTGTTATTGATTACAACTGCTATTTATTACAACTGCTATTTTATTACAACTGTCTGTTATTTATTACAACTGTTGTTATTTATTACAACTGTTGTTATTTATTACAACTGTTGTTATTTATTACAATTGTTGTTATTGATTACTACTGTTATTGATTACAACTGTTATTGATTACAACTGTTATTGATTACAACTGCTATTTATTACAACTGCTATTTATTACAACTGTTATTACAACTGTTGTTATTGATTACAACTGTTGTTATTGATTACAACTGTTGTTATTGATTACAACTGTTGTTATTGATTACAACTGTTGTTATTGAGTACAACTGTTGTTATTGAGTACAACTGTTGTTATTGAGTACAACTGTTGTTATTGAGTACAACTGTTGTTATTGAGTACAACTGCTATTTATTATTACAACTGTTGTTATTGATTACAACTGTTATTGATTACAACTGTTGTTATTGATTACAACTGTTGTTATTGATTACAACTGTTGTTATTGATTACAACTGTTATTGATTACAACTGTTATTTACCGTCTGTCAATCAAGTGACAGATTTCATAGATGGATGATCAGCTGATGTCTGTTTTTTTATGCCACGCGATCTACCCATAATTCCTTTGAGATCAACGGATAGATAGCGATCAATGTATTGGGAACTCCTGAATCACACATCTGCTTGGCTAACTGGGACACCACTTCAGTTGGTGCTGGGTCTATTTTGAATCAGTGGTTCTGAACAACACTCAGCTCCTGTGTTGGGTCAGAACGAGCACAGGAACAGAATTTATTTTTTGTTGGAGATGCTGGTGTCATCACTCTACTCATAGAGGAAATTGAGACTTGCTGCTCACTGCTATGTTTTGTTCAGTAGTACCGTAATTTCCAGACTATAGAGCGCACCCGAATAGAACATGCGCACACACAAAAAAAAAAATTTGTACATATATAAGCCGCGGGTGCTCACTTTGTAACATGAGATATTTACATAGAAATATTTGTTTTTACTTTTAATTAAATATGTACAGTAAATGTTTCTTTTTGAACAGTGCTGGTAGCACTGCTGGTTAAAAAATAAAATAGAAGAGTCTGCCAGGAAGACGTTTATCGCTATGTTCATCTACCTCATGGCTTGTGCTCCACGCAGCAAAAGTTGCTCTGCACATGCAGGGGAGTCCCCTGTCACGAGGAAAGGGATCCAACCCTCCCTGTTTTCTCCTCCCCTCCCGTTTCATTGGTTCAACTGTGACCTGTTCAGTAATTTCATTGGCCAGATTATTTTTTACCGGTAATCTCACTGAGTCACGAGGACCCACCCCCCAAGAGAGACGTGTACTGGGCACCCAGGTGTGACGATGCTAAATGTTTTTATCGGCAGGAAACTCGTCAGCCTGTAAAAATAAATAAATATAAAAATCCATAAACTAGCTGCAGCATTGTATAAGCCACAGGGTTCAAAGCGTGTGGAAAAAAGTAGCGTCTTATAGACTAGAAATTACGGTATTTGTTAAGATTAACCAACACATCCAAAGTTTGTTATTTAATAATAAAAACAGGGACAAAACGCATTTTATTTTCAAAAAATATTAAATCAAGTCTGAAACTATTCTATTCTATGCTTGCATTCTTCCACTGGTTCATGTCAGGACAGCAGGGAGAACGGTCGGGGGTTGTGATGTCAGTAACAAACTCTACTCACACTTTCACTTTGGAATGGGTTCAAGAAGTTGCCGCCCATTTCCCCGTCGTCTCGTGGCGTTCCAGGAGGATTGTTCATGCCTCCCATGTTGTTAGGAGAGCTCTGGAGGGGAGGGGTGGTGGTAGTGGAACAAACAGATAAATGACCTCCTATTCTTATCAGCGATGCAGAAAAATCTAAAGAATATTTCTAAAAACGTTGACATGCACTGACCTTTGGCAACCCGTCCATATCCCCAGACCCTGAGAAAGGAAAAGGTTAAACTGAGTTGAACCCAGAAGAAAATCATCATTACTGCCATCAGTGATATCCCACTGTGTTTAAACCCACCTAGTGATCCATTCATGTGGTGCGGTTCCATTGCTCCCATAGCTCCCATGGGCCCGTCAGGCCCCGGTCCCATAGGAAACTGGAGACAGGATGTGGAGCAGGCATTAGCAATGACTAACAATATTCTTATTCTTTAAACTCTGAGACATAATTGTGGATTTTTCATCTTGGGGACAAGCTGAGCTTATTTAATTCATCCTCCCTGGGTAGTTCCTGCTCAGTTCTTATGAAGTGCAAGCATTAGGTTGATCTAATGTTTGATGTACAGGACTTATAACCCTGTTACAGATGGATAATATTCTGACTGTGCAACTTATTACTACTAATTTACCCAAGAATCAGTCTGCAGTGGAGGAAACTGAAGTTTAACGTGAAAGTTACAAAAGAGAAAGTGTCAAAAATCTTGTTAAATCACAGAAACACTCACATTGGGTCGATTGCCTCCTGGTCCAATGGGGTTCATCATTGTGTAGATGTTTTCACTGGAGTTAGTTGAATCTAACAACAACAAAAAAAGTTAGTTAGCATAAAGAAATCAGAGTGATCAGTCAAGACTAATCAAACACAGAAATGAAAAACTAAATAAAACAATGTGAACACTCAGACAGCACTTGGTTGGTGAGGGGACACAGTCAAGCTTGTTTAGTAAGGACAAAACTAAAAAAGACACAAGTGTTAATGCTGGGGACAGAGGTGACGCACCACCTGGGCTGGGCATGATGGGAGTTCCAGGTGGACCTCCTCCACCAGGGGGACCCTGGAAACAGACAAATGAAGGTTTAAAATTGCATGCACAGTGCACTGTGAAAAGTAGTCATGTTTTTTTGATCCGTTCAAACTCACCACGTAGTTTCCTGGAGACGAAGAGGAGTAGGCTATCTGCAGGGGAGAGGAGCAAACAGGGTCACAGAGTATTCATAGAGTCACAGTGGACACAACGTTTAAAATCCACTAACGGGACACAACAGGCCCAATCTTTATGGTAACTTTAAAACACAACTACCGTATTTTACGGACTATAAGTCGCTCATTTTTTCATAGTTTGGCCAGTCCTGTGACGTTTAGTCCGAAGCGACTTATATACAATTTTTTTTCTGTTCATGATGCAACTTTTGACTGACAGTTAAATGTTCATTTATAGTGACATGAACCAAAGAGTACACATTACCATTTGCAGCTGCGAGAGGGCCCTCTAGACTTTTGACAACTACTGTATATGTTGTTCCTCTACTGTTAACCCCACCCACCAAAAAAACAAGCAAGCAAGCAAACAAACAAACATTCACTTAGAGACAACTGAGAAAAACTTAACACAAGTAAAATGCCCCCATAAATAAAATCCTATGCTGCAGATTACAAACTGCAGGTAATAACAGTAACTGAGCAGCAGAAAGCGTTTGGAGTGAGTGAGAAACTTGTGAGGGACTGGCGAACAGCAGAGGTTTCTCTAACCCATTGAAGAACTCGAGTTCAAGAGGAAATGAAACCACTGAGAGGTAAACGGGTGGGGTCTGCACAGTCTGCCCGGGGGATTCAACCCGGCAGAAGGGACGACGGAAGAGAATCCCCCCTTGCAGGGGATCTTCCTCAGCAGCGGTGCACCAGACCAGGCAGTGTCTATGTTTCCATCCATTTTCATTTCGAATTTTGAGCTACCTCGCAAATATGTAAATACAAATTAATGCAGATCAGAAGTGTTTCCATCTGCTGGCTTGAAGCGCTTCTTACAAGCCGCGCACAGCGTCATTACGTCAGACGTCAGCGTCATTACGTCAGACGTCAGCACTGCGCATGTCTACAGTAAACAGGAAGTAGCAGTTGAAAACAGAACCCGGCCACACATCTCGTCAAAATGGAGAGAATATTTCAGGTACGTGTTGCTATCGGGCGAGTTGTATTTATTCTGTCATGCCAACTAGTTTTAGCGATGTTACATGTTGTCCGGAGCGGAAACAGCTGATCAGTCACGTGACGTGAATGTTCGCTACGGCAGCACGAGTCGGCAAATGTGTTTCCATCTGTCGTTTTGCGCATCTGCTCATTTTCGCAGATCCCAAAAACCACCTCAAGCGAGCGTATAAACTTTTTGGCGAACTTGAGAAAGTAAATACGGATTTTGCCGTTTCCATTAAGCTTTTCTGCTGCGATACTTCAAAATGCGCACCTAGAAACCTTGATGGAAACACGGCTAGTGAGTCAGCCTGGAAGGATCTGGGGATGCTGTAGAGCTCGCGGCTCTGGCCGTGAGCTCTACAGCATCCCCCCGCTTGCACCTCGCCGCTTCCCGGGGCCGCAGACTACGTGCCTCGCCGTGCCGTTCCTCCCCCTCTGGCGCAGAAGGGACGGGCCCCCTCACCCCCGGAACGGCTGGCGACCGGGACGGACTGACCTTGGTGGGACCCGACTGCCATGCCGCAAGGGCGAGGACCGGCCCACGCTTCCCGGGCGCAAGGGGTCAGTGGCGATGCAGAATAAATGCGACTTATGAGTATAAGTCGCATTTATTCTGAAGCGACTTGTATGATTTTTTCCTCATCATGGGGCATTTTTTGACTGATGTGACTTTACTCCAGAGCAACGTATACCAGTAGTCCTCGACTTACGACGGTCTCAAGTTACGATGTTTCGTGGTTATGACACGCATCTCCATTAAAAAAAAAATTATTTTGAAAATTTTAATTTTGAAAAGCCGAGTTCCGAGTTCCTTCCGGTTTTGACGGCAGAAGCAGTAGCTTGACGGCAGAAATGTAAACACTCTGGACCGCGCGAAGTACAGGCAGCCTCAGATGTTGGAGGAACACCGAGCTAACATGCTAACAGACGGAGGAAGGCTTCACCAGCTTCCAGCAGGTTATTAACTCTTTTTTCCCTTCATTATGGCTCCAAATGTATGTGTTTTTTGATAATTATGTAGGGTACTGTGTTAGGATAGGCTAAGTGCTTGGTAAAATACAGTATATTGTACATATAAGGTGCAGTTTGGACGTTTGTTCTGAGTTACGTCGAAATACGCTTTACGACGGAACGTAGGAACGGAACTCCGTCGTAAGTCGAGGACTACCTGTAGTCCGAAAAAACGTGGTAATCATCAAAACTTCTGCTAAACTTTTAGATTACATTTTTAATTAATTACTACAGAAATAAAGCTACAATCCAAAGTGTAACATTTGATTTTTGTTTGTGTGTTGTCACAGAAAAGTGTTTCCACCATGTGCAAAGTCTGTATTCAGTGTGTACTGTACATGCAAAGCTGTCTGACTCACAGAGTTTGCATTAGGTCCTGGCCAAGGCCCCCTTCCTCCAGGACCCCTGAGGAAAAGAGAGTGTTTGAGAGTAGGGCAAGAATAAAAAAAGAAACAGGACTGGAACTGCATTCAACAATTTGAAGACAGCATCGATAACGTCAAAACTAAGAAGTGGCTGCCTTGACCATGGCAGTCGTCACATTTTATTAGTTACATAAATGTTTGTTGGAATACTCAAGCTCCATAAATTTGAAGTAAAAATGCATAAAAAAAATACAACCTGCAACTTATTTAGCTTTTCATAATAAAGAAAATAAAACATCTGGAAATTTGGACAAGAAGACAAGAAAAGGAGAACCAAAGATGGGAGTTAAAGGGACAAACTGTTTACTGGACTTACATGTTCATTCCTGGCATGGGACCGCCCATGGAGTTCGGAGGAGGCCTCATGCCACCATAGTTCTGAGACATGAGATTAAAAAACAAAACTATTATGAACCGGAATGTGGATTGCAAAGTTAGACAAATTTTTATTTTTTATTTAGAGGACTACAACCAACTGAATATGGTCCCGCAGACATTACCATGGCTAAAATTTCCATTCATGAAGCCAATAGTATAGTCTGTGTACAATATACCTGTGGGCCCATGGCCATTCCTCTGGGAGGGTTCATTCTCATTGGTCCACCCATGTTAGGATGTCCTACAAGAATAAAGGACAAGAGTTAGACACGTTTGTATATATATCCACGTCTTGACTCATAAAAGTCGGGAATTATGACGAGGATGCCACAGTTGATGCTTCTCCATAATCCCATTAGTTTTACCTTCAAACCAGCAGTTCTGTAATCTGCCACTAAAATCTCCTCCAACATCTAAACAATATCAGCCTCTACTAAAGGAGGTGATCGGTCTCAGGAGCTTACCTTGCGGTCTTGTTGGGTCCAAACTGTTTGGCAGGAGAGGCTGAGACCCTGGGATTCCCCCAGGAGGCTGAGAAGAAACAAAATGAGACAACTCTAATGAATGCTTAATGTTGGCAACACAGTTTCTTACAAATGTGACTGAAAAATACATGTCAACGTCTTTATACTGTGCTAAACTTTGTACCAAGACCAGTGTTTCCCCTACCACTTAAGCAAACAGGGCGCCCCGCCTACCAAACCGAACTGCACACAATTAAAAAGCTAAAGGCAGAGCTCACGCTGCCTCTTCACTCATGCTCCCCCCC
>JBBPBX010055066.1:0-13107 GCA_038048925.1 Garcialebias charrua | reverse complement strand
TCTTTGGTTCAGCCTTATATTGTCATCTGGTGGTTGAAAAAAATTTACTACTGTACATGCAAAACCAATTAAATATTTCTCCTTAAATTTGTCATTACCAATTGTCAAATTTCAAGCAATATTATAGTTTATCACAATAATTTCTGAGACAATCGCCCAGCAAAATTTGTTATCGTGACAAGCCTAGTCTTGACAGAACAATGTCACAATTGGCTATATGCCACGGGTAGTTGTGACGTACCTCCGTTCAAATATCGGCCACATCCTGCACTTCCGGTTCCTATCCACTGCCGTTGTTGTTAGCATTAGCTTCTAGTAGCAGACCATGACAACGACCCGAAACGGGAAACGGCTGCGAGCTACTGGCACTACAAGTGAGTTCCGGTGTGTCCGCCCACCGGTGGGTACAGCTGTTCCGTTCCCCCGCCGAGGGGGGGTTAGGGCGACAATTTATCGCAGCTATCCGTAAGGGAAACGTCGCTATAGATTTATATGTGTATGGAGTTTTTATTGGTGTGTATGTAGACGTTTTATTAATTGTATTTACTCATTTATGTTTGTGTCATTCCCGCTAACCGGAAGTGCGCTGTCGGGCTCATGAATGCGGAAGTGCTAGAACGGAAGTCCGTGGCATATAGTGTATTGACAATAATTGACAAGCTAAAAGTCAAAAAGTTATTTATTTTATATGTGAATGACTTGGTAAATGTGTCGGGACTCCTTAAATGTGTCCTTTTTGCTGATGATACCACTTTTTTTTTTTTTTTTTTTGGATAAAGATATACCGGTAGAACAGATGTTGGAGTTGATGAAGACAGAATTTGTCAAAATACAAACTTGTTTCAAACTTAATAAATTATCATTAAATCTAGATAAAGACTAATTACGGTACATGATATTCAGTAATAAAAATAAAACTGTTGATGTTCCATTTAAAATTGAGGGTGTTGAGATCTGTAGAGTGGGTGAGGTGAAGTTTTTGGGTGTTATTATTGATGATAAACTGACATGGAAACAACTACAACACATAAAATCTGTAAGAATAAAAATAGCTAAATCTATTGCAGTACAGTACAAAGTCAGAGACCTATTAAATGATAAAGCTCTGTATTTGTTGTATAACACAATAATTGTTCCACACTTAATATATTGTTTGGGGGAAAGCGTGTAAAACAATTACAAAGCCTATTTTTATTTTACAGAAAAGAGCTGTAAGAATTATCACTAGAAAGCATTACTGTCATCCATCAAGCACATTATTTTATCAACTGAAGTTATTGAAGTTCCATGATTTGGTAGATTATAATGTTTTATCAGTTATGTATAGGGCTCAGAATAACGCATTACCTTTAAATATCCAAATACATTTTGTTAAAAGACAAAGTTGTTATAATCCCAAGGGAACAGAGATGTTTGTAAAACCACAATTCAGAACTAGTTTGAAGGGACGTTCTACCTCAATCCAGGGAATTGGATTATGGAATGGTCTGGAGAATGACATTAAAAATGCCATGTCAATGTGTACATTTAAGAAAACGATCAAAACTATATACGAAGTAGCATAATGTGTATTGTATTAGAGTTAGAAAATTAGAAAGTTAATCTTTTTGTTCTGTTACTTGTAGATAATTATTGTTTGAACTGATTGATTGAAAAAAAGGGGTAGATATAAGGGGTAGATATAATAAGATTTTTTTCTTCCTTCTGCTACCTTTCATTTTGTATTGGTATCATTTATGGGATTGTTTTGTATAGTATTTTAAAATGAATAAATTTGTAAATAAATAAATAAACATGTTTCAGGAATACCCATAAAGCTGTTCCTTTAGCACACTCCTTTAGTGTGCCTTCATGTTTGGTTTGTAAGGTATGGTAACCCCTGAGTCTACAGCATAGATACCGGTAGTATCCAAATCAAAAGCTCTTCGCTCTCGGTCGAACCATATCAACACACACAACAAAACACACTTCCCATATCTGCAGACCTCTTCTTTGGCTCCTGTAACTTACCGGTACAAGCAGGACAGAGAGGCTCAGTGAAGGTACATCAGTCTCACCCTGAATGTGCCATGTGAAAAGACAAGCAGCTGAAAACCTTTCTAAACACCAAAGCTGTTGTCACTCAGCTAATTCAGTGCTGTCAACATGCAATTTGAAAGCATGATGTAATACTAAGATCTCCCACTTTAATCAACACCATCTTCTTTGTGTATGTACAGCAGGACGGCTGCGTAAATCAACAGACAGGTGTTTAATTAGTGGATGGTGAAAGTTAATTTAACATCTACTGAAAGAAGCATTTCTGTCAACGGATGATCATGTACGGTAGCTCCAACATAAAAATCCTACAAGTTCATACATCTTTAAAGCAACTCTTCAGGCATCAAAAAAGGCGTTCAATACAGGATCAACTGGACTTTATTTGTTGCAGAAAACGTTTCGACTTCTGTCCAGAAGTCTTTTTCAATTCTGAATGTCATTCAGAATTGAAAAAGACTTCTGGACAGAAGTCGAAACGTTTTCTGCAACAAATAAAGTCCAGTTGATCCTGTATTGAACGCCTTTTTTGATTTTATCATGTCCTGGACGACTGAGAATCTTCACCAGCATAACTCTTCAGGCAGCAACAACATTAATGATGTCAACATGATGCAACGACAGACCTATAACATGCAGACATGTTGAATGATGCTTGTTGAGCTCCATAGTTAGTAGGTCAGTGGGCCCAGTGAGGAGGGGCAGCGGGGATAATGGTTAACCACAAGCATGCCTCTAAATAATGACCCCGAAACCACCAGAGGCACGATGACAACAGGCGAAGGGCAGGGTCTCTCTCACATACAGTGACGAAGCATGGCCTTCTGGGAATTTATAAAGGCAGGAATGATGAGAGGAAGGTTAGCATCTAAACTGCTGTCATTTGTCTTACAAAGGTGGAGCATTTAAATGCAAGCCTACCAAAATCCATAATCAAACACTTTCACACAAATGCACAATAGTGAAAGCCAACATGAATTCATGAACATAAACTGATGAGCACACGTCTTGTAAAATACACATTTAATCTGAGTAATCACCACAGTTAAGTCTTAAAACGTCTGGTTCCCAGCCTTTGACCTAATTTCAAATAATGACTCAACCTGGGTTATTTCCACAGAAATTAATCTACGCACAAACACAGCTCAATTACGTTTTTTAATTGATGATGGCACAACAACAACAAAAAGTCAGAAAAACAAAAGCAAAGTCCACTTGTGTTGGTTACCTTCGAGTTATTCAGCTCACTTCTTCACTCAGTCCCAGCCTCGTCTGCACGTGCGGAGTCGGCATGCGACTCCTAAGCTGCTGACCTCCATTGTACAGTAAAACCAAAGACTAAGCCTGCCGGGACAAGTCACACTGCCCTCATTACATGTGGGATTGGCGACTCGCCCACACTGGAGCACCCAAAGGGTAAAGGGAACTCCAACCACATGACTCTTTAACAGCAGAGGAAATCTGGGGCAAACGAGGCTTAAAATGACTAAAACATACAAAGAAACAAGCTGAACTCTGACAAAGACCGATTATTATGCTCATTAAAAAAAAAACAAGTAAGAAAAAAATCTAAATAATTTCATTTCGAGATGGCCGGTGTATAAGGTTCATATTTGTGCAAATGTTAATTTAGCATGCACACTATTCTTACACATATACATATGTACCTTAATGCATCTGCACACTTTGTGAGTTTATCCATTCATGTATCAAAAAGTTGCCCTCTCTGGGTCGGGGAGGAGGTCCTGCCCCAAGTGGAGGAGTTTAAGTATCTCGGGATCTTGTTCACGAATGAGGGAAAACTGGAGCGTGAGATCGATAGGCGGATAGGTGCAGCGTCCGCAGTGAAGCGGGCGCTGTACCGGTCTGTCGTGGTGAAGAGAGAGCTGAGTCAAAAGGCAAAGCTCTCAATTTACCGATCGATCTACGTTCCCACCCTCATCTATGGTCATGAGCTTTGGGTTATGACCGAAAGAACAAGATCTCGGATACAAGCGGCTGAAATGAGTTTTCTCCGCAGGGTGTCTGGACTCTCCCTTAGAGATAGGGTGAGAAGCTCAGTCATCCGGGAGGGACTCGGAGTAGAGCCGCTGCTTCTCCACATCGAGAGGAGCCAGTTGAGGTGGCTCGGGCATCTGGTTAGGATGCCTCCTGGACGCCTCCCTGGTGAGGTGTTCCGGGCATGTCCCACCGGGAGGAGACCCAGAGGAAGACCCAGGACGCGCTGGAGGGACTATGTTTCTCGGCTGGCCTGGGAACGCCTTGGGATTCCCCCGGAGGAGCTGCTCCAAGTGGCTGGGGAGAGGGAAGTCTGGGCCTCCCTACTTAGGCTGCTACCCCCGCGACCCGACCCCGGATAAGCGGAAGAAGATGGATGGATGGATGGCATCAAAAAGTTCAGCTCCTCTGGGAGATGGGTGCTACGTTGGCTTTTTGCAAGTTTAATACTTTTTAAAATATTTATCTTTATTTAAAAATATCCTATGGTAGCTTGGTGGTCAGTGCTGTGGTCTTGTAATCCTGAGGTTGTGGGATCGAGCCCAGGCTGCGTCAGGAAGAACATCCAGTATAAAACAATTGCCAAATATTTCGTTTGCTCACCGTGATAACCCCTGAAAGAGAGAAGCTGAAAGAAACTTACTTACAAACATCCTACAGAAGCATTCTTTTAAAATCTACTTTAGCATACTTGGTCTTCTCATCATGCTCCCTTTAGCTTTTAGCTAGCCTATGCATCTTTTGTTGAGCTCCTTTTAGTGTTTGGATCTTCATCTTTTAGCAAGTAATCTACTGCTTTTAGCTAATGTTTTGCTTCCTTTAGCTAGTGCTTCGTTCCTTTTAACAGTTAATCTGTTGCCTTCAGTTTTAAGCTAACATTCTGCTTCTTTCAGCTTCATCAATAAATTTCAGCTTCTTTAGCAAAGTTCAGCAGTCACACACACATTGCATTTTATCGGAAAATGTAATTTATCTAGATTCCTCCAATCTTTTTTTTTTAAGTTTTTACTTCAAAGTTGTTTATTTTACTTTATTGAGCTTTATTTAGTAAAGGATTTCTATTTTTTTATTACCCGATTAATTGTGGTGATGAACAGATAAACTGGACACAAAGGAGCACTTGGTACAGCCAGAGAAACAATGAAAAGCTTTAAAAAGCAGACACGTGGTTCAGACCATGCCTCTGGACAGTCGCTGCAACATGTCAAGTTATTTCTGCAACAAGAAAAACGTTTCAGTCCAACGCTTATAAAAACTTCTCTCTTCCTGTGTTAAATTTGAAAAAACTATCAACATGGCACGAACTATATTGTTTTTTGAAATGTCATGTTTTGCTGTTCTGTAGCTGTAGAGCCGGCAGCCAGTAGAGCAGAACTAGCCCAAACACCCTGTTATTACCAAACTACTCATTGTGTGAAAGGTATGTAGCTTTCATTGGAAAAACATTTTCCACTTCAACTTAAAGTTTCAGTTTAAACATTTCAATGAGCAGTGAGGTCTCAAAAAACAGTTACATCTGGCACTTTAATGGAAACTACATTACAAATGCTTCACAGTAGGCTGACGTAATAATCTGAATTACATGTTTCAGCTTGCTTCTGTGGTAACTGGGCACAGACTAGTAATATGCAAAGCCTGACATCCACCATAGACCAGAATTTAAAAAAGGATTCCCCCTTTTTTCTCCAGACAAGCTAAATTCACAACATGCCACCACCACAAGGACCAAAATACAAAAAAAGTAAACATGAGCACAAAAAAAAAGACAAGGATAGAAACATCAAACCAAACCAAACCTCAGAGCGACTGAAGTAAAGCTGCTGAATCTGCAAGACAACATAGCAGTATATCTACGATAAGTGTTCACAAACTATACCTTTAACTTTTTTAATTAAATCAAACAATTCAGAAACTTAGAGATGTAGTTGGGTAGGATTTAAGACTAGTGAGCTCAAGGCAAAGGCAACATACAGTAGTTGTAGTTAAAGGAGAAAGAAGTATAAGAAACGTGTAAACAGGTCAGCCAAAAACCCAAACAGTTCATTTTTACAGTCCTGTATTAATACCAAAACAACTTATTTAATACACAAGCTGTATATTAATATATACACTTATATTCATTCAACCTTTATTTAGTCAGGTAAATCTTTTGAACCTCATGGGCTCATTTACGAAAGCGACCTGCTAAAACTAAAGAACAATGAACAGCAGTGGTAGAATTTCATTAAACAATAAACAAACAAACAATAAACAATAGAAAACAAAAGAGAGAAAAAAACAAAATATATATATATTTTTTTTTTAACAAAGTATCAAAAAACTAGCAAAACATTATAAGGTAGATGTATAAAATCAAAGACAGGAACAAATCTGCATTGGTTTTTGCCAGGATTCCAACAGATTCTGAAAACCATTTAGAGAAGTCAAGGTCGAGAGCTTCAGATCTTTTTGTAAGATATTCCATGAAGCAGGAGCGGAGTAGGAGAAGGCCCTTTTTCCAAGTTCAGTCCTCACTGACGGAACACTGCAGGTAATCATGTCCTGAGAGCGCACGCTGTAGCTGCACTCACGCAAAGACATGTAGGAGGAGATGTATGAGGGCAGCAGACCAAGAAGTGATTTAAAGATGAAAATGTACCAGTGGAAGAGTCTGCGTGAGGTTAATGATGTCCAGTTAACCAGTGAATACAGGGTGCAGTGGTGGGTACGATAATCACAACTAGGGGTGGGCCATATCGTCTTGTTTACGATAATACCGGTGGATTTTTTGACACCGGTGAAAAAAATTATATCGCGGCATCCTATGATGACGTCATTTGACTGCGTCACTTTGCGATAACGGTGGTTTTGTGGAGGAACGCGGACCGCGTGAAGCAGCAGACAGCAGCCGGTGTTCCGTGGAGACTGCCTTCATGTGGAGATGCCCTACATTTTGTTAATACGCATGCGCGCGCACACCGCGAGGAGGAGGAACGAGCTAGCATTAGCCTCATAGTTGCATCCTCGTAGCTTCACCGGGCAGCCGGCTTTGTGCGATCAGAGGTCCCTGGAGCTCGCCTCGATGTCGGACTGGAAGCCGAAGACATCGGGGGACAACGAGCTAACTTGGAATAATAAAGCCGACAACCTTTTAGGAGGTGCGTGCAGCTAAACCGGACTGCCCGGAGCTGCGGGTTCGGGGGCTAAATGCTAACAGCTGAAGGCGGCGCGCACAGACTGCGGCGTCGGTAAGTTATTAAAACTTTTTCTGTCTCCAACTGTATGAAGTTAGGATACTAACAGTCCTTCCTGTAAAGGGTTTAAACTGCGTGGTGCTACAGAAAGCTGCGAAGCTCAGACGTAACGCAGCGGTGCTAACAACTGGAGCTAACAGCTGGAGCTAACAGGCAAACTGATGACAGAAGCTGCCGCTTAAAGTAAGAAATTATTATTTTTATTTACTGTATGCTCTTTTAAAATGTGTTAAAGTGTTAGAATAGTCATTACCGCACACCTCAGTGGCGGCTGGTGCGGTATATATATTTTTGCTTGTTAAATATGAATATATTTTTTTGTATTCTGGTGACTGTTTATGAAAAGTCATTTTGAAATTACACATTTGTTTGGTTGATTCAATAAAAGGAGAAAATGTGAAATATCATCTGATATCGTTATCGGGGTATTTCAAAAAATATATCGTGATATCATTTTTTGGTAATATCGCCCACCCCTAATCACAACCAGTTATGAATCTTAGTGCACCATGATAGACAACATCCAACATCCGCAGGGGTCTTGTAGGAGCATTCATGTAGAGAATGTCACCGTAATCAATGGAGGGAAGGAAAGTCACAGACACAAGGCGTTTCCTGACATTCAGTGTTAGACATGATCTGTTTCTGAAAAAGAAACCCAGTTTAACTTTCAGTTTCTTCACTAGGTTTTCCACGTGGAGTTTAAAAGAGAGATGTGAATCGATCAGGATACCCAGATATTTATAGGAATCAACAAACTCAATAGGGACACCATTTGAAGATAAAATCAGAGGAGGATCTGCTGGAACCGCCTTCCTATTTGAAAAAAACATCCCTTTTGTTTTATCAGCATTTAGGACAAGTTTGAGACGGAACAAATCTGACTGGATGATGTCAAAAGCGGATTGCAGTAACTGGAAAGCCTTAGCAACTGTTTTAGCTCGGCAGTAAACAACTGTATCATCAGCATAGAAATGTAAGGATGCATCAGGGATGCAGTGACCTACATTAGCTATGTAGATTGTAAAGAGAGTGGGTCCTAAAACTGAGCCTTGTGGTACACCATTTTTAACTGTTAAATAGCTGGAAGAAGTACCGTTATGTTGAACACATTGCCTCCGATTGGAAAGATAGTTAGAAAACCAACCGATGGTGTGATCAGAGAAACCGATTTCTGAGAGCTTATGACACAGGATGTTATGATCCACAGTGTCAAAAGCTTTAGACAGGTCTAAGAAAAGTGCAGCACAATAGTCCTTAGCATCCAATGCTTCAACAACATCATTCAACAACATCATATATAATTGTAATATATTATATTTGTTGTACCAACAGTGCATAAAACGCTGATTCTTTGCCATTCAGCAAGTTAAAAACACAAGAGCAGAATTTGTTTCCCTAAATGCCCAGAAGAAGAAGAAAAAGCTAAGTTATTCTATCTAAAAACATTGTTAAAATAAACGTCATTATAAACACCGTAAAAACAAAAAAAAAGTGCAGAGAGCAACTTTATGAGCATCCGAGTAGAAGACGCTCCTTTTTTTGTTTGTTTGTTTAACTGTAGTTTATTGTCGTTATTGTTTACCGTTTATTGTTGTCTGTAATTTATATATGTTCTGTCTGGAACAGGTCTCTCTTGTAAATGAGTCCTCGTGGCTCAATGAGCCTAGCCTGTATAAATAAAGGTTTAAAGGGGACCACAGATGCAAAAATCACTTTTTAATGTTTTTTTTACTCAACTTTGGGTATTAACTTCATAAAAAAACAGTCCTTGTGCCAAAAAAATGCACCCAGTGGTTTATTTACTCTAAGTAGATTTATTTATTTTTGATAAATACACCAGGATTCACACTTCCTGCAGTTATTGACGTCACAGGCCGTAGCCAATCACCTCAAACCTGAGTCCAGCCCCTCACCTAGCAACCCCTGGTTAGGCTCAACCCACTTCTGTATTAAACACATGACTGTTGTTTTTCATGATTTCATCTCATCTTTTGTTTATATGTTCTTAATTTCATGTGTACAGCACTTTGTTGCAGCTGTGTTTTTTTTAAATGGCTTTATAAATAAAGTATAATTGTTATTTTTATGTTTTAGTTCAATTTTTAGTGTATTTGCGATCGCTGCCAACGCGCAGCCGGCAAAAATTAAACGAGCGGACCCCCGGCTTAGGGACCGGTTGCGACGGGACCCTCTTCCGGCGCGATGGAGCGGAGCTTCAACTGTACAGCCTCATTTCAGCCTCGCAGCAGCCTCGCAGCAGCGAGGACCTTCTCCTTACAGATTAATTTTACGGGAGACACTTGGTAAACTTTGTGTTGTCTTGACTGGAACAGCGATAACTCCCAAAATCTCCGCGTGCAACGAGCGGAGCTGGCGAAAACCGGAAGAGGAACAAGCTAACATTAGCTTCGGATTCGGCAGGTCTCATGCTAAAAGGAGCAGCTCATGGCGGCGCGCTCAGACGGGTTTCGGTAAGTTATCTTAAGCTAACACTAACAGTAAGTCAAATGAGTAATAAAAAAGGAGCTAATTTTAAAACAACAACACATTACAGATACTGGCTGTTACAGAGGGCGTAACAGATCGTTGAAGGGCGTGGACTTCAAGAAACCGGTCGTTCAAAACGAAAGTTAAAAATGGCAGAATTAAAAAGGGTATAATTGATTATCTAAGAATTATTTTGTGTATTAAAATGAATTAATATTGTCAAGATAGCACACAGAAATAACATAAAAATTTTAAATACCTATATGTGGTCTCCTTTAATGAATGAACATAGATGTATGAGCTTTCAGGCTGTACAGCCTCCTGCCTGAGGGGAGGAAGGTGAACAATTCATGGGCAGTGCCAGCCTGGGTGAGGTCCCGCATGCCGTTCCCTGCTCTGGTTCTGCATCTGTATATTCAATCACTCTTTTCAGCAGCTTGTCAGCCCCAGAGCAGCTGCAGTTACACCAAATGTCAGGACTTTCTCTACCGCATGCCTGCACAGCAGCAGAGTCAGGCCCGCTTCAGCTTAAACATTATACATGTGTTGGTGAGCCTTTTTCCACAATACAGTACTGGCTGTGTTTGCAACCATAGGAGGTTGCTGGATTGAACAGATACAAACCCAATTATTAGATTGTTGTCACCAGCTCCACAGTTTCTCCACCAATACTGCACCCATTATAGTCAGCATTAAATACAGTACAAGTTAAATTAACAGGTGTGACAACAACAACAAAATTGACACGTCCTGCATGTGTCACAGATTTGATTACCGTATTTTCCGCCTGATAAGTCTCACCTTTCTATAAGTCGCTTTGTCCAATTATTGGCAATAAATTGGAAAAATTCATAAACGTGTCGCACCTCTATTTAAGTCACATCTATTATGCGTCACTGCTACACGACGCGTCAGCTGCCCTGCTGAAAATGGCGGCCACAGGAGCAAGCGAGCACAGAAGGACTTTACAAGATTAACACGGTAAAAACAATTATTTGTTTGCTGAAAATTATAGCAAAGATGTGTCTTAGCTGAACTTTTCCTTAATAAATGAATGCAATTGTCAAATCAGCTGGATTTAAAAAGTAGTTTTGCTACGTGCACGCGCACGGGTGGGACCGCAGCATTTTCTGTAAAATTTAGCAAAATAAATGCTTAAAATTTTATTTCTTAGCTGACATGATAGCACAAGTATTCCTGAGCTTAACCGTTCCTTAATAAATTCACGAAATGGTCAAATCAGCTGGATTTAAATTGTTTCGCTTTGACGTCTTCTAAACCGTCGCGTGCGCTGCGAAAATAAATTATAAATAAATCGAATTTTATCTCAAACATCTCATAAAGCTAGTCAGTTGTAAATGTCCATATAATGATTACTTTCTGTAAGTTTGATAAAAATCTGTCCTGTGGTTCTTGACTTATTTTGCTAACAAACACTGAGCTAACAGTAGTTCATACCTCCAGAGCAGGAGGCCGGTCTGCGATAGAGTGTGTCCGACCAGAGTCCGACCAGAGGAGGCTGCCTTCGGACATATGAGCTGGAAACGGTCGGTGTACCCTAGCGGCTGAAAGTGGTACTGCACCATTTTTTGCCAAAATGAAAAACTGTCATATCTGAGCCAAAAGTTGGTCTAAAAATATGGGGGAAAATCCATAAACAAGTCTCACCTCTCTATTAGTCGCAGGGCATGCAAATTAGGCAAAAAGGTGCGACTTATAGACCGGAAAATACAGTATACAGTTTCCAACAAATTATAATCATCTTGAGCTCCTGTACAATGTAAACTGAAGGATCTGCCAAGCTTCTCTAAAAAAGGTGGGCAGTGCAGGGAAAAAAACTAGTGCCAATTCTGAGAACAAACCACTGACTGTACATGTGTTTTCACGTGTTTACATAAGTGCCACTGTGTGAATCAATACTCAACTAGTCTAAAAATAAATGTCTATTTCCAACATAGGTAGCATTTGAAAACAAAAGGCTGCAGTGCCAGTAAAGCATCATCATTCAACATGACAACATGTGAGTAATTAGTTCCCATTTCCTGCTTCAATACCATTTCCTGCTTCAATACCCCTGAAAGTACACCCTCTGAGCAGGACACTAGTGAGTTGTGGTGGGTCTGTCTTCAGCTGAAAGCCACAAGCTTCTTTCCAGACACAACCAACCCATATTATTCAAACCATTTCATTTTACCCTCGACTAAGTGAAAAAATAAAGTTTGTCCATATTCTTCTGAAAACAAAAGTAAGTACGGTAGCGGTGGTCAGATTTCCACCACTAGTATATGCACGCTGTCATAAACCATCATTAATGTATGAAATGTAAAATATTGTAAAGAAATCACATTAAAGTGCATGTTTCATGTTAGTTTTTTGGGCAGAAACATAATATTTAGAGGTAATAAGTAATTTTGATAATCCTCCCTGCTTTCCAAATTAATGCCAATAGCCTTACAGACACAAATCAGGGAAAAAAAAACTGAGCCTAAAAAAAACGTGCGGTTTTGGAGTCACGTGACACGTGACGAAAGTAGAGGGGGCGTCATAGTCGGAAGTTGTTGTTTTGTATTGAGTTGTATTGAAGTGAAAAAGGTCCAATAATGGTCATAATGGTTAATATTTGTGTGTGCGGGGGTTGTTCGAACTCCAGTTTGTCTGGACATCGATTTCCTGCACCAAAAAAACCCAGCTTTCAGAGCTTGTGTGAGGTTTGTCCAGATGAAAAGGCAGGATTTCACCAACAGAAGCGTCACGACCAACTCTGTGATTTGACCGCATTTGTCAAGGAGGATTACATTGACAGCGACCTGAACGAACACAGGACTGACGTCAGAAGTAAGGACATGAATATAATTTATTAATCCAAAAAAGCTAAGTCTGGTCCTCTGGACATTCAAAAAACAAAACAAAACAAAGCAAAAAAACAACAACTGTAGAAACGTTTCGTCTTTCGTCCGAAAGACTTCCTCAGTCTGAGAAGCTGTGTTCAGCTCAGTCTTATAAATAGCACCCTCCCACAGTGGATCAACCAGTTGGCTGAAATTGTTTTTTGAATGTCCAGAGGACCAGACTTAGCTTTTTGGGATTTTTCTACCTGGATTATTGAGCATGCATCAGGGTATAATTTATTAATCTTTTGATTGAAAGTGGTTTAGGTTAGGAGCTATAAATTCCAAAATATACAGAGCTAAACCGCAGCTAGGTCCACCCGGTTGCGTCTTAAAAAATTAATAGAAAATAGAATTTCATCTCAAATGTGTTATACAGGCAATCGTTTAGTAAAAAAGCCCTGTATAATTACACTCTGAAAGCAGGAAAAATATCCAATGAGTAGTTTAGGAGATATAAA